>JABFEV010000019.1:0-78077 GCA_013618395.1 Fusarium domesticum | reverse complement strand
TAGCAAGCCTGATCGTCACAGCTGGGGTGACGGGAAACCAACCACGGGCCAATATTAAGCGCTGGAATAAGACCGGGCAGGGGTCCTCAATCCCTTTCTCATCCATGTCGGGAAGCTGGTTGAGCAGCCCAATCTACATTCCCCTCTCCTCTCCCCCTCTCAAAGTGATCTGATCAATTTACCTGTCAATTAATATCTTTTGCAAGTTCCCAGTGCCTCAATTTCAGGTCCTTCGCAACATCGAATGACCGACACATCGTCCAGGACAACGCTTTGGTGTCCAGGCGTTGTTACTATATTACCTAGTAAAATACTGGACCCTGTGCCCTTGACGTCGCCCTTCCAACTTGTCAGATGATTAACTCAGCTTAATAGACGCTCAGTGAAAGTTGTTCATTGGACCCGGAAATACGATCACGGCGCGAAACACCTCTTCTCATTTGTCGACGTGCAGGAGCGCACCCGTCAGGTAAGGCTCGACACATCGCAGCCGCCATTCTCCCTGCACCAAGGACAATCAAGGTAAACAGTAAGACAACAGAGGTCATCACATGTGGGATCATCGTCACGTTTCAAAGCATTCTCACTCTGCCGTACGACCACCACCAGCGAGGTTGACATGGGCCATACCACATGATTAGACCGCCATTAGTTTTCGTTGCCGCGGGCGTTAATGATCAGGGTATCTTTGAGTGCCTAAGGAATGCCAAGTAACTGCGTGCGTTAAGGCGGCAAGGGCATAGAAGGCGCATGCATCAGTAAGGCAGATCCATATGTCGTTTCAGAGCGTCTGCGGGTATTCATATTATTATTCATACCTATTTCATGCAGTGCATGTAAAAAGTTTTGATCGTCACAAAAAGTTATTCTGGCTTTTTGAGACTTACAAGCATTTACGAGTACTGTCGAAGGGCGGCCGCTATCCCAAGCATATTGATTAGAGACGAGGGTTCTTAACATAGATCCTACCCACAATTGCAACTCAAGCGCAACATATCCGTATAACAGGTTGGGTGAAAGACTCAGGGCTGGTATGCGATCACGTGACTTTTCCTGTGACTTTTAATGACAGACTCACATAGTTGTATGATATTCGTGACTCTTGAGTATCTAGCTGTTAAGACAACACCCTCATAAACTAGCTCGGCTAGAAAGCGCCACAGAGCCCAACTTTTCCTTTTTCCATTCGCCTTCCCCCTGTCAAATTCAGACGCCAGTCCTATATAGTTGAAGGGTTGTGGTACTTTATTGCTGACCTTGTTTGTGCTTCGACACTTCCGCTCATGCCCAGACACCTTTTGCTGCAAACAACAACAATTGTTTTCGAACATATTTCAGTACTAATCTCCTGCCAGTATTTATTAAGTTGGATCAGGTACTTGTATAGAAAATCAAGACGACGACTTCAATATTAAAATCAAAACAACTAAAAGTAGGCTGCACATATGTGAAGTTGATGTATCCGATTACATTCCTAAGCACAGCATACATTTTCATAGCTCTCTGTCTATTTGAAAATCGAAAACTCAACCAGACGAGTCTGAGATCCAGACTGCGGCTTAACCACGATTCTCCATGCCTCAGCCGCAACAGAAGTCCATGAAGCATGCGTAATACCGTTCGCTACAGGATCATCATACTTTGCATCAGACACATCCTTCCAAGACTGGTCGAGCACCTGAACGCGGTACTCAGTAGGTACATCAAACCCTTGTCCATCATTCTTGTAAAAGGCAACCTGAGCGCTCTTGGCCTCGGTGGAATTGCCAGCGCCAAAGTCAATGCTGACCCATTGCTCGTCGGTACTGTCCTTGGGTGTATCAAAGCCATTGGCGATGGAGGTCTCGGGCCAGAACCAGGTACGTCCGTCAAAGACGTCGTGGACGCGTTCAACGCTGGCGTTTGAGACGGAAGACTTGACCTCTGGCCAGGAAGCGTTTGGCTGGAGCTGGATGGCTTCGTTGGTGGGACGTGTGACGGGGACAGACTTGCGGTCGACGTCAATCTCGAGACGTTCGAGCTTATCTGAGGATTTAGCAAGTGTGCCGTCAACTTCGACACGCAGACCAGCCTGGCCGTACTTGTCGCCCGTGGCGTCCCACTGAACTGTCACATCATGACCATGGTATAGAACATTCTCAACTCGGAAGAAAGAGATAGCACCAGTGTCGACAAGAGGGTTGATCTCAAGAACGTCATCCTCTCGAGGCCGGATTCCAACAAGGCCGTTGAGAACCAGATCGATAAAACCAGAGTGAAAGTAATGATGAGAGCGTCCAAGCCCGACGATAGGACGACCAGTGTCAGGGTCGTAATTTTCTTCAATATCAAGAATATTGTTGTGATCAGGGTTATAGTGCTGAGCAGCATACTGCTTCAGAAGTCTGGTGTGGTCCTTTACACTCACAGCCTTGGCCGTGACAGGATAGTGATCCAAGACGTTGGCAAGCGCGGTGAGCACCTGAGTGGTCTGATAAGGCCAGCTTGGTCCGTTCCAGTGACACTCTACATGGTCGCCCTCGTATCTCCAGACTCTCATGTAGTGCTCATAAGAAGGCTCAACGGTTCGAAGACCGTGCGGGCCAGCGAGACGCTCAGGGTCAAGAACATGCCCCCAAGCCTCCGAGAAGGTCTCGGTGTCATCCGGTACGTCGTGAGTCCAGGGGACGATACCCGCAAGTTCTCTTCCGCGGATGGGGTCCCAATACGCGACATAGTCCGTCTTTTTGGCATAACGGTCAATGAAGTGTTTGAGAGTAGAGTTCCAGAGATCTTCCTGCATGTGTTTCTTGAGAGAATCGGCACGGTCGTTGTACTTGTCAACAACAGCCTGCTGGCCGCCTTTGAGCTCTGCAATTTTGGCAATGGCGCGAGCATTGGCGATCTGGTAGCTGTTGAAGGTAGGCCTGAAAGCTTCACCGCCTCCAAAACCATCAATTGCTCCTGAGGCGTCGATACTGGCGATTGTATACTCAGTTGCATCTTGGAGAGGAGCGATCCAGAAAAGACCCTTGGACTCGTCAAAGCGCTCGTTCACCCACGCATCCCAGTTTTCTTGCATGCTCTCCAAAAGCGAGAGAGCGAGCTCTGGGTTCCCGTCCACGAGATAATTATTCCAAACACCAGCGGCAAGCCCTTCAGTGTACTGACGGGGGTTGCTATTGCTGCTGTACATGAAAGTAGCGTGGTCCTGCTTATAGCGGGGATCGCGACACCATCTACCTTCGTTCAAGTGGAAGATGGCGGCGCAGTTGTTGGAAGCCCAGGGTTGAGTCTGCCAGCCGACATTATCAATGAACTCAGTGGTGATGTAACCCTGAGATCCAATATTACGTTGATGAGTGCGGTAGACGTTCCAACGGTAGTAATAGACCTCTGTGATTGATTCATCGCTGCACTCAAAGATTGGGATGCGGTCTCGATACCATTCGGCGTCGTTGCCGTAGTGTTTCGTTAGGACATCGTCTGTGTTGCTTTGGCCGTTGGCGGAAAGAAAGAATAAGGCCATCGTTCCTATAACGCCTTTCATATTTTCTTTGTGATAGTAAGAGTAGAATAATGATTTTCTTGAAATGTGAGTGTCCAAAAAAGATTATATCACTTGAAGATATCTATGAGAACTTAAACAAGATTTCCCCGGTGGGATAACATGCATTCTATTACATGCCCAAGACCTCTCCGGTGGGACATCAGACGTTGTAGCGTAATAAAGTAACATTTCGGCTGTAGCTATTCACAAAGTGGTTCATTTCCAGGATTTTTTACATGCAAAGCATCTGAGCCGCACCAGTAACGAGGAGTCGCTTGTAGATTCAGGTTCCCCATGGGGAGATCGACAGAACAATACCCGAACAGGTGTACATTCCGACCTGCCTTACAATAGTCCATGTGTGATCAGAATAAGAACGGCGCCTGGATACGAAGGAACCTAAGGGAACTGTGCACTCTTAAAGATTAAGAAATCGAAAGAGACAAAGTTCATTTGACGAGGATCTTTGTGAGGGTAATGTGGTTTAAAAGACGATGACGATGTTGTGGGCCGTACACTACTCCTGCTTGACGACTAAACAGAGTTAGTATATCAACGGGGCTGCAGGAACATTTCCCAAATGGAACGGGCCGAAGTGAAGTGCCGGAGAGAGGAACAGTCCCGGTGGGCGTTGATATGCTTAAACCTATATCCTCGAGTATTGTTGCCAAGGGGCCATGATGTCGCATGCAGGGTGATAGGTACTATTGCACATGTGATCTGATCGATTTCTTCTCCCTGACGAGACGTCGAGATCGGTACCGGATATGAGTTGTGATTGCTCGATAGTTGATGTCTTGTGTGATGCATGCTCGGTTCCGGTGTTTGGTCGTGTAAACAAGTCGATTACTGAGCTCTTATAGTTACCAAGATGGGACTTGGTTGTATGTCAGAGCCTACTATGCTCGTCCTAACTTACACTGTCTGTCCTTAGATCAGACAAACTCAGTAAGAAGTTAGCATCTAAGCATATAGTCAAATTCAAATTATCAGAATGTTGAAAAGGCATCACCAGCCGCATTCAACTTGGTTTTTTAGCCTTGTATGTTCTCTTTATCAGCCAGTTGATGTTCTCTGGTTAAATGGGATCACGCAAATCGACAAGCCATTTACTGTATATATACGGTACAGGGGGCGATTCACTTGTTGAAACGCCAGTAATTGAGCAATTATCACTCATGTAAGTAGACGTAGTAGCTTATGAGCAGTTGGGATCACCGAAATCCATAACGACTGTGAATAGTTGGGTGAAAAGTAGGGTTAAGGTTGATTACGCACCATTGATCTGGCGGCTTCGGAAGGTCAGGATAAACATCTCCTTTTCGAGTGTGATAGGTAGTTCAAGTCATCAGAGAAACTAGTTATCGCATCATTTCACCAGTCGGTAGATTATTAACAGATACCCTATAGCAACCAGTCGACAAAAGATCAGTGAGTAAAACTCTATTTATTAAAAAGAATACCGTTTGGCAAGGCAACAAATCCTACTTAACCTCTGGTAGTAGAGAAAGAAAAAGGAAAGAAAAAGGAAAGGCACGATGTAACGAACGTGCAGCTGGAGTAGAAATTGCATGACAGTTAGTTGGGGGCCTGTGTTGATAGTAAGGTAGTATCACATGGAATAAACCTTGAATTACCGACGTCGCGACCTGTTAGTAATAGACAGGTTTGCGTTTTTTTGCTCAAGACGTCCGGGAATACGTTTGCACTTGTTCTTGGTCGAGTACAGACCTAGGTGGAACGTTAAAGTCCGAGGTAAAGATCTTTTTACCATGGGCCACGATAACTCCCGAAACCGAGGCACCAGGGACGAGGACCGTGACAAGAAAAGCATGCCAGCATTGCATGTTAAAGCATGATGTCCGTGGAAACGTGTCTTTCCAAAATTGTTATTGAAACAGGGCACCAGGTTGTTCAGGGAGAGAGGAAATGGACATCAAAGTCCGTCCTGACAAGATCATTGGGGGCAGTCGACTCCCCTTTTTTACGTACATATTGCAGGCTAAAAGCACGTTCCGTCAGGTTCTTGGGAGAGGGAAAAAAAAAGAACGCCAATGACGCACGCTCTTCCTCTCACCGAGAACCCGTAGTTAACCGCAACTGTTCGTCTCGTTCAGCTCTTTGCTTTGGTGCTGTGTGCACTGTCGTAGACCTCTGTAGCGTCCTCTTACCTATCAAAGAGCCAGCGCCTCGGACAAATAGTACCCCTCCGCCGACTCTCGGCATAGTTACTCCGTTACCTCCCGTAGTCCAGTCCTCCTCAAAAGCTTCCCATTGGCCCCTCGCTGACCCGGTGAAGGACCACCCAAGGTCGCCCCGTTTAGGTAAGGCCGTGACAGCCCGGCCACGGGATAATCTTGATACGAACCTCCCGAAAGCTCCTGGCTTGTCATCGACGTTTTCCTCTGCAAAGCTCCCCCCCAACGATATTTCCAAGGGTCAAATCCGTTTCATTGCTCGGACGACGCTACAACTTGCGACGTTCTTCTCCTTTCCCTTCTTTCTCTCCCAATCTCAACCACACAATCCACACATCACAATGCAGTCCATCTCCAGAGCCACTCGCGCTTCTGCGCTCAAGAACATCGGCCGACGTGCCTACTCCTCGTCGCAGTACGCCCAGACTATCAACAATCTGCGAATCAACAGCGACACCAAGGTCATCTACCAGGGCTTCACTGGAAAGCAGGGAACGTGAGTTTTAGTTACTTCCAAAACTTGTACTGATGTTCGCCGCTAACCTTTGTCATGACAGCTTCCACGCCCAGCAGGCCATCGAGTACGGTACGCTTCTATCCACATCAAAGCTGCGACACATGTCATGACGCATGTGACAAGGAAATCATTCCAAGCTGACATCGCATTCAATAGGTACCAAGGTCGTCGGTGGAACAAACCCCAAGAAGGCTGGCCAGACTCATCTCGGCCTTCCCGTCTTCAAGAACGTTTCAGACGCCGTTAGAGAGACTGGCGCTACTGCCACTGCCCTCTTCGTTCCGTATGCCTACTCGACTCCTTTCTTTTCAATATATACTAATCGATCTCTAGCCCCCCTGTGGCTGCTGCCAGTATCGAGGAGGCTCTCCTGGCCGAGATCCCCCTTGTTGTCTGTATCACTGAGGGTATTCCTCAGCATGGTAAGTTGAGCTCGGTCGCATGTCTTATTGCACCTCCAATCTAACGTGGCCCACTTCAGACATGGTTCGCATCACCGACATGCTCAAGTCCCAGAACAAGACCCGCCTCGTCGGCCCCAACTGCCCCGGTATCATCGCTCCCGAACAGTGCAAGATCGGTATCATGCCTGGCTTCATCCACAAGCGCGGTCGCATTGGTATCGTCTCTCGATCCGGTACCCTGACCTACGAGGCCGTCAATCAGACCACCCAGGCCGGCCTTGGTCAGTCCCTCGTCGTCGGTATCGGTGGTGACCCTTTCAGCGGCACCAACTTCATCGACTGCCTCAAGGTCTTCACTGAGGACCCCGACACCGACGGTATCATCATGATTGGTGAGATCGGTGGCCAAGCCGAGGAGGACGCTGCCGAGTTCCTCAAGGAGGCCAAAACCGTTTCTGGTGGCAAGCCCGTCGTCTCCTTCATCGCCGGTATCTCTGCCCCCTCTGGCCGACGTATGGGCCACGCTGGTGCCATCGTCTCTGGTGGCAAGGGTGGTGCCGACACCAAGATCAAGGCTCTCGAGGACGCCGGTGTCATCGTCGAGCGCTCCCCCGCTGGTCTGGGCAAGGCTCTCTACGACGAGTTTGTCCGACGGGATCTGCTATAATACCCCCACTGCATTTCCTCGTTGGTTCTTGGGTCTAGTCTGATGGTCAAAGCAGACTAGGTCCGTGTGAGAGTTGTGTGAGTTAAGGGCTTGAGAGTGAGCTTAGTAGAGCCCGGCGGATACGCAGCGGACTTGCTCACGGTGGGCTATAATTGCATATTATTCCGTGATTTTCGTACGTACCTGATAGAGCAAGGTTGGTCTGGCTGGCGCGCACGCTAGATTGTGGAAAGGCCTCTTTTGATTTTATGGGCGGGGGCGTGTAAAACACGCAGTACGCCTTACAATGTCACACCTACAACCGACTACATTCTGAAGTTTCATGTGAAATCAAAAGTACCTTGCCCGTGAGAGTAAAGTCATGTGGTATGCGAATGCCATGTTGGGTGTGAGGCATGATTCCTTAGCGACTCTGTTATCAATCCCGAGGCAATGAAGAGAGGTCAGGTTTGGAATCATTGTGGCATTCAACGTCAGAGTGTGAGGCTGGTTGATTCCCATATCATAGATCAAGCAACTAGTCGCCATTCATTCAGACAGCCCGCTTCCTACTGCAAACCAGTTGATTAAAAAAACCAATACTTCAAAAACTCCCCGTCCATGCAAGACCCAAGACGTTGCTCATGTTGTTCGGTAACCACGTGTTATCATGACTGGTCCACTCACTGCTCGCCCAAAAGGCGAGCAGTGACATCACCCATGTATGCCTCCTCGAGAGCGTAGTCGTCACCACCATTCCTGTCGATGCCGACAAAGATGAACGCTTCGACGACCTTCTCGACTTCGAAACCCATGTTGACGAATCGATCGATGAGAGCCTTGTTGTAGCCCATGTACCTGCAGTTTGGCAAGCGACGGCGGTCAGTCAAACAAGATTCCGACTTGATAGAAAGGCATCGCAGCTCAGGGATGGTGTCCCTCGAATTTGCGCTTTCTGCTGAACACATACTTGTTGATGTCGTCCTTATCAGCGGTTTTTGTTCCGTACTTGCTCAGATCGAGTTCTGCCCGGGGTGCACCGGCGTATTGGATAGCCCACTCCTGGGCCTGGGCGGCAAACTCCTTGGGCTGGTTGATCATCATGGAGGCAACCTGTGCGTCTTGCGGGTCTTTGGGGTTCGGCGCCTCGAGGAGCATTCGGAGGGAGATGAGGGCTGTCTTGATAGTCTGTACGGGAGACCAGCCTGAGCCGAGGGTGTCGAGACAAATGGCACCCTAGAGAGAGGTTGTCAATACTCGGCATTCGAGATGATACTCTACGAGTGCTCCTTTGCTGTTCTGGGTAAAAGCTCCGCCTATACCAGCTGATTTCTACAAACATACCGTCTGACTGCTGACATTGGGATGCCAGATCTTTGTTTCGAGCCTCATGGTGGGAGATTTAAAGGGATAATCCGGTGGGATGACAATGTCGACATAGTAGGTTCCTCCAGCATAGGGCGTGTCCGGAGGCGCAGGGAACCTACCCCTGAGATGCATCAGATTGTCGCCCACCGGCTCGGCATATACACCCGACTTGTCTTTGTCACTCTGGATATCATCTAGCTCCTTAGCGACGCGACGTAATCTGGAGCTCATCGTGGTGGGGTGCGGTCGTTCGCTCAGTCGATGTGACGGGATATGTTTAGGAGTAGTTGGTCGATGGGAGTAGTAGACGATGCGAAGAGTTTGTCGCAGGAATTAATCGGGTGGCGGGAAGGAGGAAGTTATAGGACAAAGGTAGAAGCACCTCAGTCAAGACCAAAAACGGAGGTAGTTGGTACACTGCAGCTATCGCTGTTCGGTCGTGGCAGTCGGTGCTTTGTCAATGAGGGGTCCAAAGATTTTGGTCGTGTGGCTATGGGCATCATTCATTCTACCAGGATCTACGGGTGGCCCTGCTGTCTCCCTTCCATCTACAGGCCCGATGTTTGGTGGGCGTGGCTCGAATGAAATGGACCCAACGCTAAGTTCCGTCTAGTGTTTTTTCTTTTTGGAGGTAATGCTTGGGGGAGCAACTCCTTGAAAACCAGACCAATAGTGAGCGATTGTGTACTTTAAGAGCAGCAGGAACAGAAACAAGCAATCAGGCGTTGGCCCGGACCTCTCAAACGACAAGAATAGTACTCTTGGTTCTAGCTTCATGTCTAGTTTGAGGTATAATATAGATGCAATACCCTTGCAGGGTGTCTCCAGGGTTACACGAAGTGTACCCTGATATGGACAAAGAGAAAGGAAATTATTGGGCTTTACTTGCCTCGTAAGCAAGTATTTATGATTGTCAATAGCAGGCTAGGCATCTTTAATGCAGCCTTCAGATGCAAATTGATCAACACGTGCCTGAAGTTGAAGACAAGGTCTCTATGAGCTCCCATTAACTAGACCACGAACACCTATTATATATCGAAACTAGTTTATATTCTAACATAGACAGATAGAAAGTAGTCTTTTTAACATTTGACTATAACTCAGGTTCATCTTTGAGATTAAACACTGTTCAGCGGCTGGAGTAAATGTAGTGTTCGTCCACCCTCGAAGCATATCACGTGACTGGCCTTTGTCATCCACGTGACCAGGTAGCAGCTGTCGTGTTGCCTCTGGCGCCTGATTGCATACAGTTACGCTCCATTCATCATCACTCAGCTTGCCTGCCGCTTCGACCTCACTACAGCACCGACCTCCGTGGATATCAACAACAATCGCCCAACGCGACACATTTTAATCAATCTAATCAACCCGACAGAACTTAAGCTCTTGGAGCTCAGTTAGCCAAGATGGTAAGCTTCTTTGAACCGTGGTTGTGCTGCTGCATCTGTTGACATAAATTCGTAGGGTCAAGGTCAATCTGGCATGGGAGATAAAGGTGACGACAAGGATAAGAAGGTAATGATTTCGAGCTCTGAATCTGGATGTCTATTCTAACAGCCTCATAGAAGGAAAAGCCCAAGTACGAGCCTCCCCCAAGACCTACCACTCGAGTCGGCCGTAAGAAGAGAAAGGCTGGAGGCACCAGCGCTGCTGCCAAGCTCCCCGCCGTCTACCCTACCAGCCGATGCAAGCTCCGCCTCTTGCGAATGCAGCGAATCCATGATCACTTGTTGCTCGAAGAAGAATATGTCGAGAACCAGGAGCGCCTGCGCAAGACCAAGGCAGCCAAGGAGGGCATCGCTGCAGGCCCCGATGCCGATACCGACCGGTTAGCCGACGAACGTGGCCGTGTTGACGATATGCGAGGCAGTCCCATGGGCGTCGGAACTTTGGAGGAGTTGATTGATGACGACCATGCGATTGTCTCCAGCACGACCGGTCCCGAATACTACGTCAGCATCATGAGTTTCGTCGACAAGGACCTTCTCGAGCCTGGCGCCAGTGTGTTGTTACATCACAAAAGCGTCAGCATCGTCGGAGTTTTGACGGACGACGCCGACCCTATTGTGAGCGTCATGAAGCTCGACAAGGCCCCCACCGAATCCTACGCCGACATTGGAGGCTTGGAGCAGCAGATTCAGGAAGTCAGAGAATCAGTCGAGCTGCCGCTGCTTCATCCTGAGCTGTACGAGGAGATGGGTATCAAGCCCCCCAAGGGTGTCATTCTCTACGGTGCCCCCGGTACCGGAAAGACGCTTCTTGCCAAGGCTGTCGCCAATCAAACATCGGCCACTTTCCTACGTATTGTGGGTAGTGAGTTAATTCAAAAGTATCTTGGTGATGGTCCACGACTCGTCCGACAGCTTTTCCAGGTGAGTTCTTTCACTGCATATTTGGGTTATCCACACTGACGTATCTAGGTTGCTGGTGAAAACGCTCCTTCTATCGTCTTTATCGACGAAATCGATGCCATTGGTACGAAACGATATGACTCAACATCTGGTGGTGAGCGAGAAGTGCAGAGAACTATGCTCGAGCTTCTGAACCAGCTGGACGGTTTCGATGACCGTGGTGACGTCAAGGTTATTATGGCCACCAACAAGATTGAGACTCTCGATCCCGCCCTTATTCGACCTGGACGTATTGACAGGAAGATTCTCTTTGAGAACCCCGACCAGAACACCAAGCGCAAGATCTTCACACTGCACACGTCAAAGATGAGTCTCAACGACGATGTCGAGCTTGAGGAGTTCATTTCGCAAAAGGACGATCTTTCTGGCGCCGATATCAAGGCCATTTGCTCCGAGGCTGGTCTATTGGCTCTCCGAGAACGGCGAATGCGTGTTCAAATGGCGGATTTCCGATCGGCGCGTGAAAGAGTTTTGCGAACGAAGCAGGAGGGTGAGCCGGAGGGTCTGTATTTGTAGTGTACCATGGTTTGGGACGGTGAGATAGATGAGGTCTGGCTCATAATGAGAAATAGATGATTATTGAATCGGGTACATGCAAATATCCTGAAGGGGGTTATCTTTATGGGACAGTGGCGTCTTTCTTGAGGTGCAGATGATGGACGGATGTGTGACTGAATAAATATTATACGTTCATTGTCTGTTAATGAGGAATGCCAGATCGACAGCAATCCTCATAACCCTGTTGTTTGTGTTCCAGTAGACTACCTCAATCCTGTTCATGACAAAGGAACTCCTTGGGTATCCTCAGTCCGACCATAATCCCAATCCCAGCATGCCGTACCGTTGTATCTATCCCATTTTAAAACCATTCCTGGTACATCAACTCCAGCCCTTTGAATGATAACAAACTGGACTAGCGTTCTGGCTCCTTCTTGACCACAACATGTCCATTCTGCGTGGCCACAGGCGCATGGTTGTACAACCACCTCGCCACAAGAAAGCTGCCAATAGCCCAGCCCCAGACAAGCACGGCGATGGAGGACGTGAGAATCAGGGTAGGCACAAGAAGCATGAAGCCAACACCGATCCAGAACAGCGCAAAGATGGCGGCTGCACCGAGGGCAAAGGCGACGGTGGATAGTGAGAATGTGAGGAAGAGTACAAGAGGGAGGAACGAGAAGATCAGTTGTGAGACGATGAATGACTGCGTCGTACGTAGTAGGTTAGCTAGCTGCGATGAAGGGATGCGTGAGGGGGAGGGCTTGGCAGAAGGTAGGGCTTACAAAGAGAATTGGCCGAGCAGATGCGAATTCTGCGGTCTGTTCGTATGCGCGCTGTCGCGAGGACGGTGGAACGACTCGGTCAAGAGAAGTCTGAGCATAGTTGATGAAACCAGAAGCATTCTGACGAGCAACGCCAGCGTAGGAGTCTGTGGCAGCGGGAGACATGGTTTGTGTATAACGGGGAGCTATGTAAGTTTAGAAGGAAGGATAAGAGTTGTGGGTGATTATGGGGAAACAAGATGTAGATGGCAAAAGTCTGGCGTGGAAAGAGGGAGATGCAATGATTGAGAGCAAGTGTAGAGTCTGGAATGTGATGGCCAAGAAAGAACGAGGTCGGATGAGATGTCATGATGCTGTGAGCATGAATGACGTGGGGAAAACGCGATGTGTCGCGTTCAGACAGGTACGTACCTTTTAGATTGCTTGACAGAAATGAAGAAGCTAGCTACACGTCAATCAACATGCATTCAATCACAAGTTGTGATGATGTCTCACTGCAACAACCAACGTGTTCGATAATGTGATGACGAAAGCAAAAAGATGTGCGAACGGCAAAAGAAAAGGTTTGTCGGTGGAGAGGCTCGAACTCTCGACCTTTGGATGTCCCTGACCTTGGGTCAAGTCATATGTTATATGAGACCAACGCTCTAACCAACTGAGCCACACCGACCAACTCTGATTGTTATTGTCTTCCTTCTTACAACAGAATATGAGTAAGGAGCATGACACGCCCTCCGCCATCTCGGCCTTTCGCATTGGAACCTCGCGGTCTCGCTATTCCTTCGCGCGCATCACCTTTACAAAAAAGGCGAGAAGCTGCGCCACGTAATCCACGACAATTGTCCACGCAACACAGCCCATCAGTAATTATCTACTCTATATGGCAGGGGGCTAAATTCTGATGTCTGTGAGGATGTGGCTGTGTGCTGATGGCTTGAAGGATGGGAGGTTTGCATTATAAGATCAAGATGTCCCTTGGTGTTAATAACTCTCGAATATACCAACTAGACAATCCAACACAATCCATTATACACTTCATTCTCTAAACCACATCACGTCCAACTTGACAGATTCACACCATGACTATCTATACCACCTCAAACCGCTCCATCGAATTCGTCGATCCTCTCAAGCAGCCTGGACAGACTCTACCCGCCTACTCAGTCGAACCTGAGGCCCAAGAGAACATTGCTTCCAACGAGAAATCCCAGCCTGTGAACTCGACAATGGCCCAGCGCTTTCACAAAATGAGCGCTATGGCTGCTCGCCCTCTTAACAAAGCTGCTAATGTCATCGGCGCTGAGGGATGGTGGCCTACTGATTTGGAGAGGGAGTGTAATAAAGCAGGTCGTATTCTTCACTCTTTCACAGGTTAGTGCATCAACTTTCTCCCAGCCAAGTAAATTGCGTTAATTGATCTCGTAGGTCTTTCATCTTCTGTGCTGTCTCCGAAATCCAATGGTCCGATGCATCCCGCGGGTCTCACCCGTAAATCAATGGTCAAGATCCCCCCTGCCGTTCTCCAACGCGCAGCCGGCCTTGCTATCTTCAATGTTTTCCGCGCCGGAGCCGGCCACGGCTCTTTGGCCGCCGGCTCGGGTGTAGTCATCTCTCGTCATCCTGATGGCACCTGGTCACCTCCTTCTGCCTTTGTCGTAACCACACTCGGCGCAGGCTTCGTGTTCGGCCTGGACGTATACGACTGCGTCTGCGTTCTCAACACCCCCGAGCAGGTCAACGCTTTCACAAGACCCCGTGTGTCGCTGGGTGCGGAGGGGTCTATTTCCGTGGGGCCCATTGGCACGGGTAGTAGTGTTGAGGCGGCGATGAGCAAGACGGTGAAGCCGATGTGGACGTACATGAAGAGTCGAGGACTCTGTGTGGGGATCCAGATCGAGGGTACTATTATCGTGAGCCGGGGTGATGCCAACGCTACTTTCTACAATAAGCGCGGCATCACAGCACGTCAGATCCTCTGCGATGAGGTTGCGTGGCCGATGGGTGCAAAGCCTCTTTTCGAAGTTCTCCGTGCTCTCCAAGGCCATGCGGACTATGAACGGGGGGTTGTCAGCGATCTTGCTAGTGTCCCTACATCCGGGAAGACTGTTGAGCACGAGACCTATGCCGATGCGCCCAGGGCGCAGAACGAGGAAGAGCAGAGCGACGTAGAGGTTGCGTCTGAGGAGTCTGCGCTTCCAGCGTACGAGGATGTGAAGCAGGGGAATAAAGAAGATGACTACGAGATGGTTTTGGACGAGAAGGAGAGGTTGGCCAAGTCTGGATATTAGACTATAGTGACTGCTGGTGAAGGATGCTTTGTTATGCTGTTGTTCTTGTTTCTGTTTTCTGTTTATGCCTGGGAGTTTGGGACTTGTATTGCTAGGCTCTGTTGATATATTGTCTTGAATATCCATTTTCTCAGACTTTTATTTCTTTAATAAAGAACCAACAGGATTAAACCTTCAAAAGAAGTAAGTATACATAGCGTCAAGGTTAATAATGGCTGATTTCAATGTTTATCAACCAATTCCTGGTGCGACTCACCGACGTTGACATTTAGGTTTCATACCTAGCTATCTGGTGTTAAAATGAACCTGTGAGATGAAACTAAACGATCTCTTATATGTACCTAGAAATAGAAATAGATTTAATGGTTGATGGTAGGACGAATATTAAAGGCAATGCCACAACAATACTTATAGGCTAGATGATACCAATGCATGTCTAGGTAGGTAGTAATAACATCTTGCTTCCCGATTTACAAACACACAAACCGAGCATGGCATCTTCCAGAAAGAACTCTGACCTCATCAAGGCACGACTACTCATCATCTCTGATACACATAGAATGAGTTTCTCAGGGACAAATGGGAAGAAGCCGCTACAGTCCGCAGACGTAGCTATCCATTGTGGCCATCTCACTGACCACTCTAAGCTCGATGACTTCAGGCAAACAATAAAAATGATGAGGGGTATCCAAGCACCGTTCAAGGTTGTCATTGCTGGCAACTAGGACTTCTCACTCGACATCCCCGTCATCAAGCAGAAGGCAGCAGAGGCGGAGAGACTTGCTCAAGAAGATCTAGGTGACAGTCTTAAGAAGGAACATGGAGACTACGGTGATGCCAGAAGAATTCTGCAAGAGGTAGATAGTAATAGCATCGTCTTTCTCGACGTGGGATCATATACCTTCCATCTCCAGAATGGTGCTCTGTTGAAGATCTACGCCAGCCCGCCCATATACACCCTCGACTGGTAGCGAATCGAATAGGGCTTCCAGTACAATGGCGCTCACAAATTAGACATCAAAAAGGGCACAGACATTGCCATCACCCACGGCCCCTCGTACGGAATCATGGACATGGCGGACAAGAAACGTCTCGGATGCCCTCAACTCTTTGAAGCTATCGCCAGACTCCAACCAAAGCTTCACTGCTTCGGACATGCCCACGGCAGATGGGTAGCTAAGTTTATGACATTGAGGTAACAGATATCTAATAAGCCATCACACTTCAATGGCATTGATAATGAGAGGTCCGAGTCGCTAGAGAATCTCGCTAGTCTACAAGGATCAAAGTTTGAGTCTACAATCGACAAGGAGACACGAGAAAGGAGAACCGAGCGATACCAGGCACAAGCATGCTGCGATACAAGGTCTTGATTCTCTTAGACCAGGTCAGACATTGTTCATCAATGCAGCAGTCAAGTCAGACGATGGGCTAACCCAACTACCATGGCTTGTAGATATTGAACTGGAACCACGCTCATAAGTCGTCACTCGAGGAGATGATGAATACAGCATTAGGTAGCAAAAGTGAAACGGGAGTACATGAGAGTTCAAAGTCAAAGATGGTAGTCTCATAAAGTACATAAGAATAGACAGACATAAATAAAGTCAACATTTGCTGTAGGCCTTTGACGTGACATTTGACACACCAACCTGGCTATCTGACATAGCAAGGCTGCCATCTATTAAGACTTCGATTGCCTTTACATCTTTACTTCCTCTACATGTACTAATATTATTCAATCTCGTGATTTCGCTCCCTAGTACTCATGGTCTGCTCCAGAGGCAGGTGTACTTTAGATGCCGAAAATGAAGATCGCACTGTGCGCTCCTAACCCCCCCCCGCGACGTCTTACAACTCAACCTTGCCATATCATCATCAACTCGCATCAATTCTCAATACGCAACATCATGACAACCACAGCTCCCGGCATTGTGTCCGCATTCTACGGAACAATAATCCACTCCAGCTCGCTCACAGACCTCACAATCCTCCAAAACACCTTCCTCGCCATCTCCCCTTCGGGCTGCGTCGTCACTGTTCAAGCCAATGTACCAGAATCGCAGCTACCGGACATCCTCGAATCTCTTCAAATCGCCCGGTCCAACCTGACAAGACTTCTCCCTAATCAGTTTCTCATCCCCGGCTTTGTCGACACTCATAACCACGCACCGCAATGGATGCAGCGAGGTCTCGGTCAGGGAATGCATATTCTCGACTGGCTCTCCGGAATCACGTTTCCCAGCGAGGCTCGTTTTCAGAATCCGGAGCACGCACGTAGTGTGTATCCTCTTGTTGTGGAGGGTATGCTGAGGCAGGGTGTTACAACCGCAAGCTACTACGGCTCCCTGCATCAAGAAGCGACTTGCATCCTCGCTGATGTTTGCCTCGAGAAAGGTCAGAGGGCTTTTGTGGGCAAATGCAACATGAACCGCAACTCTCCAGATGAGTACCGCGAAGTCAGCATTGAAGCCTCCCTTGACGACACGCAGCAGTGTATCGACTATTTGAGAAAGATTGACCCTCGAGGGGATCTCGTCAGATACATCATCACACCTCGCTTCGCCATATCTTGCGACTCAGATCTCCTCCAGGGTCTAGGCACTATAGCAACACAGAACCCAGACCTCCCCATCCAGACACACTTTAACGAAGCCGATCAGGAGATCAAGGCCACGCTTGACCTGTTTCCGGACTTTTCCAATGAGGCCGATCTGTACGCTCACTATAACCTCCTCACACCACGCTCCATTCTCGCTCACTGCACTATTATGACCCCGTATGAGACGGAGAGGCTACATCGGCAAGGCTGCGGAGTTGCACACTGCCCTACAGCCAATATGACTGTTGGCGGAGGCTTCATGACGGCCCCGATAAGGGATTTTCTGAGAAGAGGCATCAAGGTCGGACTAGGCACTGATTCCGGCGGCGGATACTCCACATCCATGCTCAACGCCATGAGACACGCGTTGATTGCGTCCTTTGCGAAGGAGGCTTCTACAGGAGGTACAGACGCTGGGCTTAAGTTGGAAGAGGTGTTTTATCTTGCTACCATGGGAGGAGCCAGAGTCATGGGACTAGACAAAGACATTGGTGACTTTGAGGTTGGGAAGCAGTTTGATGCTATCCTGGTGGATATGAATGAGTCTCGGAAAGGCACCAACACACCGGCCGAGGAGGAGGATACTGCAAGGAAGATGCTTGACAAGTTCATCATGACGGGAGACGATAGGAATATCGCCGATGTGTTTGTGAAGGGACGAAAGGTTCACTCCGCGTGAGAATCAAGATGGTGTTCCCATTGCACATTCGTCTAGGGGTCTGTCTGCCGTGACTTCAAACAACCTCGTCTCCGACCAGTCCCCGTCTTTGTGTCCTCGTCTGACTAGATGGCCCAGTATCCAACCCCGTCGCATCCTGAGCACCGTTGCCCTCAAACACATTACTGCTCGCTATACTATCCAGGCTTTCTCGCGGCCAGTCCTTCTTGACTCCCCAGCCAACACTGGCCGACAGCGTCTGCGCAGCGTAGTCCAAATCACCATCAAAACCATACCGGAATGTCTCCTGTTGCTGAAGAGGGAGGTGGTTAAACCGCCAATCCCAAACAGCAGCGTAGCAGGTTCGGTAAGAAGCATACGCCATGATGATGCCGATAAGTGAACCGCCAATGATGTCGTACCAGTTATGCGCAGCATCGATCGTCAGAGAACCAGCGATGAGAACTGCCGCGAGAACAGGAACAAACGTGAGAAGAAGTTTCCAAAAAGCCGGCTTATGATCGGCCCAGACCTTGAGCTTGGCGTTGAGCCAGAGAAACAAGAAACCAAACCCCGCAAATGCAGCCGTAGAGTGACCGCTGGGAAACGAAGTAATGGCGTTCTGGAGCCGTGACGCATCAGGCTGGGTGCACACCTCGATCGTATACATGACCTGCTGGAAACCCACGCCATTGAGACCAGAAGCGTTATGCGAGGGGGCGCGGGAGATGTCAGGCATGCAGACATCGAGAAAGTAGGGTCGGAAACCACCGACGAGTTGCTTCAGAATGACCTGGAACAGTGAAGCCATGATGAGAGACCAGGTGGTTCCGATAATGGCGTTGCTGGCGTCCCAGGCTGACTTGATACGGACCTGGGCGGACAGGTAGATTGAGAAAGGGCCGGTAATGGAGATAAGGCCTGAGAGCCACGAGGGGAGAATCCAACCGCGGTCAGGGTAAGCCCATTGCGGGTAGATGATATCTCCGGACGTCTGGTCAAACGTGATGGGGAAAGTCCTCGTTACAGGTACGGGACTGTGATATATCTATATCTGTTAGCAAGAGCGGTGACGGATAGCCAAAGAAGAACTCACACCGAATGCAAAACCACCGACGATTGCCATGCATAAAAGATCTTGCCAGTTGACTTTGAACCACATCTTCATAAAGGTCTTGACATTGTTGGTCGGCGACCCCGACTCTGGGAGTCTGATGGGCATTTTGAACAGAAGCAAAAGATGCGCGTCTGTTTTATCTTGTTTTAGTAAGAGTGATATTTCCACGGCTAATGTGAAAAGGTTGTTGAAATATTTACTCTTCCTTGTTGGCATCAAGAATCATGTCGCGTGCCCTCTTCACTGACGTCATTCTCTAGGTACCGTCATGGGTTGACGACGTGTTCTTGTGAACTCTTAGTAATCTCACTATAACTAAATGCAGATGTTATAATATTGGAATGATATTTAAACGTAAATCTGTCTTTATTTCAACTAATGATTCCATGATATATATATAATTTAATTTACTATCTACGGTCCAAGAACTGGCTCCATGATGTGCAAACGCCATTTGCATGTAATTAATATCCCTTTTTCAAAGTCCCCCGCATGAAATGACCATGCCACTCACTCTATATAAATTCATGATAAATCACTTATACGCCTTTAGCGACCCTGGACCCTGGACACCCTTGGCCCGGCTACGGACACGCTCATCGTACTTGAGAGTCTTGTCGCTTATAGTACCGTCCTCGTTGGCGGTCGACCCGCTGACACACGGCGCGCCCTCCCATGCCACGGCCGAAGCATGCAACCACACCACGGAAGGGTCAGCGACCATGCGCTGCGTGTAAAAGAGGCGACAGTTGGCTGCCTCGTATCGGAAGTGAACAGGATACCCATCGAGGTCGTCGGAAGTGTACCCGCTGAGAGAGTTGACTCTGCCGCCGTCTGTGCCCTGCATGAGAGGCATGAGAGGCGCAAATTCGGGGCTGGGAAAGGCGTCTTGGGCTTCGAGAAGAATCGATAGCGCTTTCTTGTTGCCTTTGACGCCGGAGAGGATCGAGGCTGATATGGTGATGAGGTCGGCGTTGAAGTTGAGAAGCGTGCCTTTGACACCGCCCATGGCTTGCATCGCCAGATTACCTGGGCGACCTCCCATGGCGAGAGTGCGGATGCCGTGGTTACGAGTGAGGAGACCAGTCATGATTCCACAAGCCGATGCGCAAAGACCGTCAGTAATAATAAGAATATTCTCTGGCTTAAAAGGAGCTTCATCGATCAGAGGTTCGTGTTCAGGATCATATCCGTTCAAGTAAGCCGGGATCTTGGGGTCCCAGGGAAGCTGCTTGTTGTTCTGGAACGCAGCCGTGACGTTCTGTCCCCCCTTGATAGAGTAGGGACCGAACCACTCTTTACCCGTCTTGATAGGCTCATCATCCGGACCGATGGGGTAGTAGTGAGACTGCGTAATGACATTGTTGACAAGATTCTCATAGTCAGCCTCGGCAGCAGCCTCGAGAGCCTCGTTGGCGCGGAAGCGATCCCAACCCGTGAACTCGCCGCCGGGGAAGAGAAGACGGTAGATTTGCTGAGCGAGAACAACGGAACCGCCGCCGTTGGCTGAAAGGTCGATGATGAGCTTCTCCCGCTTCTCCTTCTTGGCCTGCTTGATGAACGTCACGACAACGTCCTGGGCTTCGAGGACAAATTCGGATAGATTAAAGGTACGGATGTCGTCCGTGTCGATACCGATAGGTAAAAATCCGAGAATGGACAGGACAGCTGTATCGGAGTAATTTCCCGAGAGGAAGTATCCTGCAACAGAGTTCATCGGGTGCTTAATAACAGGCTCGGGGAAACCAAGGATCTCCTTGTCGACTATCTCATTCTTAGAACGACGCTGGTTGTCGGTCTTGGAAGACTTGGCGGTGACATGCTCAAGAGTCTGCTGGAAATCCTCGCCGGAATTGATATCGCTAAAGTCAACAGTAGGCAGGAAAGCAATCTCATTCGTGACGAAAACTCTGGATCCGTTGTAGAACTGGATAGTGTAGTTATCCGGGATCTCAAAAGACGTGACGGTAGTTGTGCCGCTCTGGCCGGCGGCAGCACGGGGGATGCTCGAGAAGAGGTTGTTGAACTGGGCGTCCGGGTCCTGGTAGTTCATAACGTTGTAGACGGCATCCTGCGTGAGCCACTCAAAGATGGGTGTGCCGTCGATGCTCTCGACGGCCGAGGGGTTGTAGTCCAGAAGACCTAGGTTACCGCGGTTGACGTCGATGACCATGAAGATCTTGGGAAGATGAACACCATTGGTGGAAATGGAGATGAGGTCAAGACCTCGACGCACGTAGAAGAATTGGTTGAGAAGAGCAGGCGGGTAATCGAAATGGTTGTCGTTGGCGGCAGCAAACTAAGAAAGAAAGAAAAAAGGAAAAGGGTATAAGTGATTGCAGAAAATAAAGCTTAGGGGGATGCTGTCTTACAAGACTTCTCAGATCGACCATAACCTCATACTGGTTATTATACTTGTTCTTTTTCAAGTTATCTCTGATAACCTCAACACCACCGAGCACATCCACACCAGGGAACAAGTACTCCTCAGGCGGATCAGCCAAAGTCTCGAGAGTGCTCTGGAAGGAGATGAGAGGGAGAATGTAATCAATCAGCGCAAGATCACGCTTCTTGTCGACAGGTACCGATTTGAGACACCTGACACCGACAGACGGTGGGACAGCAACAATGACAGGATCGCCGGGACGGCTGTTGTCTTTGGCGTCCTCGTAGACCTGGCTCAGGAGCTTACACGGCTCGGCGTCACTGTCGGAGATGTCTCTGGAGTGGACGTAGGACGGCTGGTTTCGGGCTCTGTGCATCAACTGTCTCGGTTCAAGAGCAGCGACCGCCAAGCCAGTAAAGGCGAGGACACTTAGAAAAGAAAGCATCGTGAGATGATGCAACAGAACATCCTTCATTGTAGATTATCCAGAGCAGGAACAGCTCATATATTATACCATCCATACTTCAACCTTGCTCGTTTCATCCTAAACAATGCCGCAGACCAAAAAAAGCGTCAGCTTGCTTCAGCTGCGTGGCTGGGTTGGACATGTTTGGTCAGATATTGGGAGGGGCTCATTGGTGACTGGGGACTTCTTTGGTGCTGGCAAGTTGTGGTCCATGCAGTGAAGGGGCAGTGTTGTTCTGGCATTATAAATAATCGTTCACTAAAAAAGACAACCAAATAAACGTCAAGCTTTGCAGTGGTCATGAAGAAACCATTATGTTCCTGTTAAATCAGGCACTATAATCTACTTTTACACCCGCCACCAAGGCTTCTTTGCTCCTTTCCTGGCACAAAGAATCAGCCTTGGTGGGAAGCCCCCAAAGTCCTGAAACCCCCTTCTCTCGTTTCCTTAATCTCCCGGTGATTTTAGGATTCACAGTAAGCACTAATTTTTCGAGTTGTTGTATTTCTCTAAATCACGAGGATGCGTTCACTCTCAGCTCGTCAGAATTAGATTTGTAGCGTACAAGGAAGATGAACCCCCGAGACGCAGTACACTTGCCAAAAAGAAAGGAGAGAAAATATGCTCGGAACTTCCAGTGGCTTCTCGACTACTCCGTAGTCACAACACTTTCATCGCTCTATTTACCCTTTTATCCTTGCCTATATTGCTTACTCGCAGAACAACCATTTCTCCTTTTCTCATGCAGTCATCAGTCAGGCGTCTAAACCCCACGTCTGGAATAACCTTTGTCATCCAATGGATCCTTTCAACGAGGGAGGCACGTAAACAGATCTACAATGGGCTGTTGCAACTGGCGCTTAAGCACTGGCCAGCAAGACGAGTCTTTGAGCGTTTGATGGGTAGCTTTAGCGGTTATACACTTGTCATTCTCAGACTGAACCCGCGTACTAACAATGTAGAGCATCATATGCTAAGGTCTTGATTCACGCATCCTTACGTTTCATCCCAGCCGTCCAACAATCTCTATACCTCCTCGGACAATCCAGTCCATGCCCATCACTCATTTCGCAACGAGGACACTTTTTCTCCTTTTCGGTCTGTTCCTGCCCAGCTTTGGTGTTCTGTAAGAAATATTCAGCTTTTTGCGTAGTATCTTAACAACATGGGTCGTGACAAACCGTGTCTTGGCCCTCCTCTTGGGGCTTGGGCTCAGCCTTGGTTTTGCTGTAGTCTTTGACGACACACATTGGTACGGCGAGGACAGTGATGTGAGATGTGAGATGGATCTTGAGCCTGGAGTATTTGGGTTCAGTGGCAGATTTTTCGGCTCGTCAGAGATAAGAGATGGATTGCAAAGGTTCGAAGAATTACTGTAGAGCTGATGATGTCAGTTGAGGCGACACTTTTACAGACTACCGAGACAACACGTGCCCGTGTGCAACGTTCATCAAGCCTATCTCCCTTGGTGGTCATGGTGGCATTCATTCACCATACACATAACATCAAGCCTTTCATTTACTACTCTTCATGGGCTTCTTCACTAGCCACACACGCAAAACACATTGCTAAGACAATCTTACAGTGCCAACGACATTTGCATTAATAGGTCGTTCTACCTCATCCATTCACAAAGCCTTGCAACACCAGCAATGCTTAGTACACGCAATACCATAAAAATGAAAACGCACAATCCAACTGAGAACAAAGTGTCAAATTTAAAGATAATCCAAATATCCACCCATCAACCTCTGTACCTCAAACTGCTCACTTGTCACCATTTTACAAGAGAACCATACCAGCACCAACGGCACCAGCAACGGCCATGTAGGCGCCAACGGCGTAGTCGCCCAGAGAGAAGAGATGGGCAACGGAAGCAGAGTGGACACCGAAGCTCTCATCGTCCTCCTCATCAGAAGAGTCGGTGGAGGAAGAGCTGATCGCGGCGGTGGCGGTGGCGGCCTCCTCGTTGACGGAGCTGGCAGCAGCAAGAGACTCGTCGCAGGAAGAGTCAGACGAAACCGACTGGGTAGTGGCATCGCCATCGAAGTCACAGGCGTCAGAGGACTTGTCGAGATCCTGGTAGTAGGCGTCGAGGACGAAAGCAAGCTTGTCAGCGTCGGCACACATGCTGTAGGCACCGTAAACTCCAGTGGTGGCGTTACCGTTGATACCAGTGCAAAGCTCGGGCTTCTCACCACAGATGTAGCCGAAGATGGAGCCATAGTCTTTCTCCTTCAGGCCCTTGGCGGGAACACACTCGCGGGTCTTGACCATGCACTTGCAGGAAGCAGAGTCGGGAGAGGGAGGAAGCTCAGAGTTTGCGCGCCAGGTGGAGGACAGAGAGGGGCAAGTGGCAGGCTTGAGGTCAGACGTGTAGTCGTCCATGTCAACTCGAGTGGGGTCGGCCTTGAGGACACGTGCCTTGAGCTTGTTGAAATCCTTCTGCTTGACAGCGTCACCGTTCTTGCTGACCTTGACCAGACCGTAATCGTTTGCCTCCTGGTGGTACATGTAGACAATACCACCGCTGAAAACACCCGTCATGTCGTCGCTGTACAGGGCAGTGGTCTCCTGGAAGATGCGGGCAGCAGCACCATCGGGTTCGTTGCAGCCGTACTCGGCGAAGAAGATGGGAACAGAGTATTCCTTAAAGAACTCGACCTGGTCGGCGTAACCAGACTTCTTCATGTCGCTATCACCGCACCAAGAGTAGATGTTGTAACCCCAGTAATCGATGCGCTCGTCGTCATCACCACAGTTGAAGTAGTCGGCAATATCCTCCCGAATATCGACATCGTCGTTGGCGGCGTAGCCGACACCCAACCAGCGGTAGTTCTTGCTCTTGATGTGAAGCTTGGTGTCACGGACAGCGGCCTTGACGTAGGCAGAGGCCTCGGTGTTGGACTTGTTGTTGGAGACCTCGTTACCGGCGAAGAAGCCGATGACGTTGTCGTACTGAGCAAGCTCATCAACAACCTTGGTGTAGCGGTTGTAGAGAGAGGTGTCCCACTTGGGGTCGTCACGGTTAACGGACAGGCTAGGCTCGCTCAGATCGGAGATGACGTAGATACCAGCGTCGTCGAGGAGCTTCATGCAGGCATCGTGGTTCTTTTCGGGGTTGATGGCGTAGGTTCGGATGGTGTTGGTGCCGAGCTCCTTGAGGAGAGGAACGTCACGCTTGCAGCTCTCGGAATCGGCGAGGGGGTCGATATAAGTATCCTTCTTGCTGTTGGTCTCACCGGCGGCGGCGGTATCCTGCTGGTAAGCGACACCCTTCATGAAGAACTGGGTACCGTTCTCGTAGAAGAGCTTTTGACCCTGCAAATTGTTAGTCATCAGCGTCTCACATGCAAGTACAGAGGATGTGCGCGGGGAGCATTGCCGACGCATTGTGCAACGGTCAACGTCCTCATCGGCGTGGCAGGCAGCAAGTGTAATTTGGCCGTAACGCTGGTCCACTGTATCCATGGCACAAAACGTACCTTCATGACAATAGGCTGCAGCTTAGCATGGGCAGCCGTGGCCGCAACAGCGACGAGGGCGGTAGAGAACTTCATGTTGTTTGTGAAGACCGAAGATGAAAATGAACAAAGAGAGTCAAGGAAGGACAAGAATGAATCGTTGCACAAAGGGTCAACGGGGAGGAGTCGATGGAAGGAATCGCAGATGGAATGTTGCGAACCCCCTTTTTTTTCGATCTCCTAATTTGAGGGAGATGGGAATAGATCGGATCGTTTGTAATAACTGGTCAGTAGTAAAGAGTGACTGGAATTGAGTTAAAAAAGAATCAGTCTCAGAAACAAGCGAGAGCGGACTGGGAGAAAAAAAAAGGAAGAAGAATTAAAGAGGTTGTGAAGGAGAGGGTTCGAAAAGAGTGGTCTAGAGATCAAGAGGAAAAGGAAGGAAAGAACAGGTCGAGGAAGGATGGGACATTTGAGAGAGGAAAGGGAAGTGGGAAACAGGGGGCGTAGCGGCGCTCAGGGCGTTAGTGGAGGTACTAGATTGGACAAGGGGTCACGTCCCCTTGAATTGGGTATTGCGCCTCCCCGAGGATCCGTCTTTTTCTTGTCCAAAGGAGCTGGAGAGGAGCCCTCGTACTCACTGGGAACGAAACGGGACTGGGCATTGGCTGGGCACTGTACCTGTCACAGCAGATCCCCATCACCTACCTACCAAACCCAGGCGATAATCACCCCCTGAGTCCCCTGACAGGTGCCCTGGGATCAAGGGCCCCGGGCATGGGAGAGTGAAGAGAATTAGAGACAGTTCCAATCACTATCCTGGGGCTATCCCTCGTCGCCCTTGTTGCATTGCGAGGCGCAGCATGCCCCAGTGAAGCTTGTCTTTCTCATTTGGGGGGCTCGCAGAGTCTGATTCGGCCAATGACGAGCTGGGAACGTCGGAGACTCATTTTGGCAGAAACGGTGGCAATGTGAGAAGACGAGGTTTGGACACTGTCCTTGAGTTGGGGGATTCACTATCAGTATCAGGTGGTGGTGCAGCGCCGAAGCTGATATTGATCGCCTCACCTTGTGTACGTACAGTGCACTCTGCGACTCCAAGTTCTCAGGATATAATCTCCACTGAGTCTCGGTATCTGGCCAAGTCAAGGGGATTCCCTCTCCATTCATCGACGGACCAGAAAACCATTCAAAGCCATGAGGAACCGTCCAACGCCCGCCCCCGAAGCTTGGCGTCTTGACGATGTGTTTTGGGATCCTCTTGTCGGTCGGTACTCGACTTGGCTAACCTGTGTTGTATTTCGGGAGGGAAATTGTCATTGTCCATGGCAATGTTAACAATCGGCTCTTGGTAGAATACGAGCTCGGCGTTTGCTTGGAATCGAGCTTTGAAAAACCATTCCTAGATCCCATCGCGGATCGAAACCATCGAAATGTGTCTAGTGAAAGCATGTTTTGGTGAGGATCATCACGTAAACATCGTTAATCCATCTATAAAAAACCACAGCACCTGCAAAAGCCGCTACCCACGAGGCCTGGTCTGATCAACTTACCAAGCTTACGTGTTTCCGTATCTCTCATCTACAAGATCCATATTAATGCTTGGTAATATTGGCTCATCTCGGTCCGCTCCACTTCCAACCTCCACCTCACTCATCAGTTGAAGGAACCGTGATTCAAACAAAGCTCGGACGGTTCCATTGATGTTTTACTTGTCCTCGTCTAAGCACACTGTGCTTCTCACTCGTGCCAATCCATTGGCTCTATGGGCATCGTTGGCAAACGCTTTGAGATGATGTGCCGTCTTTCTAGAGCATCAGTTATCCAGGGACCCGAGCGGCTCTGCGAATCGATGGACCTGATCCAATTATGCCGTGACAGATAGATTGAATGACACTTCCCGCTACTTTGCTGTATTTCCCTCCTTTTGTTGTTGTTGTTCCATTTTTCCAACGATCGACATGAGGAAATTGCCCATCATTACTCCGTATATCCTCTGCACTCTTCTCGGCGAGATAAAAGAGCGCGTCTGATACAATCATCACGTTCTATCCCCCTTTGAAAGGAAGCGATCAGACTCGACGGTGGAGTGAAAGCCCCTGGGATTGCGGGCCGCCTTCGTCCCATTCCTTTCCCACCAAGTTTTGCTCATTTGTGTGTTCTAATCTTAATGCGACGTCATCGAGTCGCATTATTCAGTGCCCTCGGACCTTGTAGTATGCACTGCCAATTCCGTAGAGCACATTGTCCCAGGCCTTGTACGTCTTTTCCCATGCTCCGCCTGAGCGAGGTTGGTGTTTGGACTCGACGGTGCTGTGTCGTCGGTCCGATTGCTCTGCTGGTGTCTCTCGGTGGTAGTGACCATCGTCGTAAACAAGTTCTCCCTTTGGCATCGTGGTGGTTTGAGTTGGTTGCTTGTGAGATGTTGGTGTCAAGCTAATTGAATATGTCGGTCGGAGTTGGCTTCGTTCAAGTTTGATAGTATGGGTTATTGATTAGGTACTGTAAGGTATGGTAATGCCAATTGCAAGTTCAGGGTCATCTTGGGTTTTCTTCAAGGCCTCTCTACTTTATGTATCAAATCGAAGGACTTATCAACACCTTTCTGCCGCTCAAAGCCATAGGCAGACAGTACACCAATGCAATATTCCCCGCAACAAATCCTGCTTGAGATCACAAGGCTCATCTGATACCTAGTTATCCCTCAGCCTTCCGTCAATCGACCATCATCCATCCAACGCAAACTCTTGGCACGAACCGCTAACACTGGTTTAGAAACAGTATCTCTCCCCTGATGTGTCTCCGACATGCCTGTTGATGCTGGGCTTATTCGAACCGCCAGCCGATCATGCACCTTCGCAGGCACTACAGTCCACCCTTAACAATCCACAGCGACCAGACTTATTGGCATTGAGGTGGCGAGTTCAGCATCTTGGTGCCAGATTGGCACTTCACCGCTGTGTTATGTCCACCGTGCCAGGCCATGTCAGCCTTGGCGGATGTGCTTGGCACTTTTAAAGCCTGCTGCCTTGCGTTATTTGAGGTGAGAGGGGAGGATCATTGACTCGTCGATTGATAAATCATCTCATCATGTACATTTGGACTCGGGTCCTTTAGGGTATCTCAACTACAATAAACAAACACGATAAACCCAACCGCTAGACGTCATGTGATCCATCCAGTTCTCGCATCTCATACCTCAACTCTGCATGGCTCAACTGGAACTCCCAGCACTGCACTCATGCCCAAATTCCGTGCAACATGATCGCCAGAGCTCATCCTTAGAGTACTCTTTGTCGCCCATGCGAGACTCTGTTCTCTACTGAACAACAACCTTGCGATGGGGTTCCACGAATCTGCTGGCCCGCGGTATCGTGATGAAGTGTCTCCACAGCCGAAACAGGAAGCCTCGAGTTTCTCTGACAGTTGTCGAATAGATGATGCAGATATGAACTCCGTTCGATCGATGATATCCGCCGTTTTCCAAAACAGTTGCGCCCATGGCTGAATACTATGGAAGAATTGGTCATCAAACGTCGCAACGTCGTCAACGGCCGCTCTTAGAAACTGCATATATGTCTTGACAAGCCTCCAAACATCGTTCTCGCGACAGTCTGGGAGATTGTTGTTATCGCCCTGGTTCCACAGCATCGAGGAGTGATACGCATGATCTAGCTGCCGTATGTTACCCAGATCTGCAAGCACCCAGCTCTTGGCCTCGTCTAGGCTTTCCACGTCGTCGAGGGCTCGTGAGCCGGACAGGAATACATTGTCAAGTTTGACATCGTCGTGGCAGAGGCTATGTTGGACATGTGTCCGATTAAGTGTGTTGAGCAAGCGCTCCATCGAAGGCCGAAAGATGATGTCGAGCTCTCGTGCCGTGTATGTGTGTTTCGAACGACGCAGATGACTAGCTAGCTTGACGAGACTTCCCGAGCGCAAAAGAGGGGTTAGGAAGTGCCATCGCGGCGGTTCATCCTCGGTCTCCGGCGAGATGAAGTAATCCGTCACAGGAAGAAAATCCATATCTTCGCTTGTCGAATCAGTCTGGGCCATGCCTCCCAGAATCAACGAGGCCGCAATCTCTGTCGGCCATCGTATCCCATACTGGCTTTCCGGGACGCAGTTTCGAAAGGGGAAGCGGGCGGTCTTGTATACTTTGATGACAGTGCCGTTGTAAGTAAAGGCCTCGCCTTCAGACCCTGACCCTAGACGCTGCCACTCCCGCCGATGTGCCCAAATATGCTCCCTTGAGTAACCCGATGTCGACCGTTCTTGCTTGGGAGTCTCATCCCATGTCCACCGCTCGTCTCCGAGGATGGCCTCATCTTGCGGCGTAAGGTTGGGGAATATCGTAGGGCTGAACTTGTCGAGTAGTTCTCCTCGGTAGATGGGAACGTTGGACATGCAATGGAGGGCAATTAGGACTAAGCAGACCAATACAGTTGTCCTCGTCCATCGATTGTTGCGACGTTGGTACAGTCTGCGCCACGGTCGCTTGTTCCATGATATCAGTTCCTTGTCTTTGGACATATTGTGGACTTAGTGCAAGGTCCTTGGGAACGATTCTTTGATAAGACCACGGTTTCCTTCCGACAGTAGATGGCACTATTAAATAGCGAGGTGAAAACAAGCTGTATCACTGATACACTCTGGTTGCAAGAATAAATCTCACTTCATCTCCGTGCCATGACCGTCATCGTGTCACCTCCCTCTTACAGCACTGGCCCTATGCCAAGCCCAAGTCAACTTTCCCCTTATTCCAGCAGAGCTTGGGGTGGTGGCCGAAAATAAGAAGCATCTTTTCCGCGAGAACCTGCTTGGCAGCCACGGCATTTGTTGGCAGGCCTGGGCAAACAAGGGTTGGTTGTTGCGCTGGACATGAGCTATTGGCTGAGAAGTCACAGACCCCAACCTCATGTGACGATGACGAGGAGCTGAGAATAGCAACCGCCGACAAGTAGAAAAAAACACTTGTGCCTGTGGGATCTGAACTGTTGGCATTATGTTTCAATTCCTGTAAGGATGCAGTTTTGTAGCTGGGAAGAAATCAGGATGTCGGAAAGCAGACCTCCTTCATGTAGAAAATGATACCCTGAGGAACAGGGGTTTTGCCTTGGAAGAGTACGGGCACACGATCTCTTGCCAATGTCAGATTCAACGTGATAATTGCATAGATGCTTGCGCGACGATGTCATTGCAATATGTCTCTTGCCCAGCCAAGGTAGTGATGGTGGCTGCTGGGTTTAAGCTAATAACAGAGGAGAATAGTAGAACAAACTATCCCGGTCGACCCCAAATAGCTACAGAGTAATATGGAAGATCGAATGATCCTACTACTATTGTTGTATGTGAAGAGCATACAACTAAATATAGAAACAAATGCGTCGCGGCTTTGAAACTACTATGTAGGAAGTTGGTCAGATGACAATAATACGGCCCTCACACCACGCATGAGTTGCCAAGTTTTCGACATCAACTAATTTGATTGCGATCACAATGTTTGACAAGGTAGCAAAGGGAAGCCCTATCCAGCATCCTTTTCAGGCGTTATCACTTTCATGATGCTTATCTATAGAAGCCTAAATGCTTCTAGTGGGGAAAAAGGGCGCTGGATAGGAATTCCCTCTGTGAATGTTGTAATTACCCGGTAACATTATCATATGGTTCCTAGTCATGAGATTTGAGCTGGTTTCCGGTCCATCTTGATCTATCGATGGATGCTGTCATATCATGGCTATATAACAGTGCAACCACCTTGATATAGGCCATTTACCTTGCCTTTCCTTCCTCTTTCTTCTGCAGTCATTTTTTATCCTGCAGAATTCATCTCCATCCTGTCGATTTCGGTAGGACAAGAGCTTTATATCTCAGCTCCACCGTCAAACCATCAATTACATCGAAAGTTTCGACGTTCCTCACCTGTTGGACGCCGAAAATTTGTTAGTTTCTTGCCATAGTCATCTATTATACTCCATGATGTAATTCGGTGTCATGCTCAGAGCACGTAGTTCATCACACGTCGTAGTTGGGGTATAGCATGATGTCACCCGAGAGCTGTTCGACAATATAATAGCTTCGAGTACGCTCTGGACTGAATTGAAATACTGCATTCTTTACAACATCAAGCCAAACTCCGACTTGTCTACAACATTAACGTCTACCAGACTTTCTGAACTCCTTTTCTCTTCACCTACACGCCCAGATTCGATATGTCTACCAACAAGAACCCCGACTTTGGCACCAAGGTAAGCTTATATATAAAATGTGGTGCCGAAATTTGTATATACTGACACATTCAAAAGGTCGACCTTGGTCAGAATGCTCCTACTAAGGAGGAAGGCACTGGTTTCGTCGCATCCGAATCCCTTGCTGCTAAGTTCAAGTCCGAAAGCGGCGAGTTTGCCTCCAACGAAGGCATCCGCCCTGGTAACGAGTCTACATCTGGTTCTTCCACCAACCAGTCCTCCTCCAACACTAACAAGAAATCCACCACCTCTGCCCAGGATACCTCCGGTTCCAGCGCCGGTACGGCCCCAAGTTACATTGTCAATCAGTACCAGCGCGATCCCGATGGCCCCCACGGCAAGAATCTCAAGGAGGGTATCGGTGGAGGCAAGACACAGGACGGCCTGAAAAAGGCTTTGAACTCTGAGCCTGGAAGCGAAGACGATCCCAGCAGATTGGCTGAGTTGCAGTTCCAGCAGAACAAGACTGGTGGCGAGCAGGGGGATGTGGCGGACAAGACTGCTTTTGATGGCCTCAATGCTGAGACTCCGTCTTAGTTGATTGACACTGTCTCTATTGGTTTATGCTTTTATAATGAAATTTAATGACAAAAATGATGCCGTCTTATGCTCACTACTGTGACCTGTTGTTTACAATTGATTTCCTTTAGAGTTAGTCATCATCCATTAGGAAGACGACAGTTATTGTCCCGTTGATGATATGGCCAAAGAAAAGCCCCGTGACTATCATGTAAATATGGATGCTGTAGGTAGATCACCCTCACTTTCGGCACAGTGAAGAAATGAATAGCTTGATAACGCCTACAACGAAATAAGCGTACCAAACTACCCACTAACCACAGGCCTACCCTCGAAACCTTGGCACGCAATGGCCGAAAGTCAGGCTATTATCGGTGTGGAATGCGGTGCGTGCGATATAAGAAGGATTCTATTAGCTCAGAGGTCACTCTTTGGCTGGTGGGCGCAGGGCGTGGCAATTAAAGATGCAAGATATGGTTGCCTCACACGCCGACAGTGTCCCAACAGATAATGCGCTTTTGCCTTATGAATAGGCTATGTATACTCAAGAAGACTGTTTTGTTTTTAGCCCTTACGGAAGCTCATAACTCACAACATCAGCGTTAAAGCTTGACCACTCATAGTGTCCAAAACAGACCTGACTCGCAACCTGGTGCACCAAATGACTGCGAGGTGAAAATCTCGAAAAAAGGGTTCTGGCCAATCATAAACTTGCAAATGATGACGTCAATTTCCTACAGGGCGCCACTCTGTAGGGCCTCTCTTCCTGACTGTTTTTATTAGAGACGTGGACGTTTAATGATTCCTAACGATAGAATTGGAGGGGGTTTTTAGGAATAATTAATGGGAGAAATGAAGATATTGTACCGTCGATATCCTTGAATGACTGATCAACTTGCTCAACATTGAAAAGTTTATGCAAAAGTCAACAAACAAATACAAAGCTGGTATACCTTGATGCCTTAGATTTCTGCCTGACTAACAGAGTATCACCCAAAAATTGTGCAAAGAAAAAAAGTGCCCCACCAACAAAAATTCACCCCGCCTCGCCTCCATCAACCGCCGCAGGAAAAAAAGCCTGAAGAATCAGAACCTGGTAGGCTTTGGGAACCGCCACACTTATTACTGTTATTGCTTGGTCAATTTTCTTCCTTGTCGACCATCTCCATACCATTTCCTTTTTCCATCCTCATCCCCTCTTCACTCTCTCCCGTCCTTTTTTCCTTCTCTAGACCACCTTAAAATATCCCCTTGGTTTGGAAACGGAAACGGCACGAGAAGCCTCTTCACCCCGCCGATACACTCCGCTCATTTGACCCCGCGGTCCGTTTCTTTCTCACCTTCGTCACCTTTTTCTCATCACAACCATCAATATGGCTCCCTCCGCATCCAAGGAGAAGCGTCTCGCTAAGAAGGCTGCCGAGGGCAAGCTCAAGGGCAAGAAGGGCAAGAAGACCGACGAGGTCGAGCTCGATGCCAATGGCAACCCCATTCAGGATACCGATAGCCCTGCGACCTCTGGCGAGAAGATGGACGAGGTGAAGCGCCTCGCCGACCAGATGGATAAGCACGGTATCTCGGATCGTGTCACCACTGGTGTTTTGTCCTCTACCCAGGCTAGCAAGTCCGTCAAGATTACCAGCACCAGTCTGGTCTTCCACGGCCGTGTCCTCATCACCGACTCTACTCTTGAACTCACCTACGGTCGACGATACGGTCTGCTCGGTGAGAACGGTTGCGGTAAATCTACTCTGCTCAAGGCTATCGCTGCTCGCGAGTTTCCTATCCCCGAGCATATCGACATTTACCTGCTGAACGAGGGTGCTCCTCCCAGCGACCTTGGTGCCCTCGAGTGGGTTGTTACGGAGGCTGAGAACGAGTTGGAGCGCCTCGACAAGCTGGCCGAGCAGCTGCTCGAGGATGAGGGCCCTGAGAGCCCTCTTCTCGTTGACCTCTACGACGTACGTAATACCCGCACAACGCTTTGCTCACAAGAACACATTACTAACTTGCTTTCAGCACATGGACAAGATGGATCCTTCCACCTTTGCCACTCGCGCCTCGCTGATTCTCACTGGTCTGGGTTTCAACAAGAAGACCATTCACAAGAAAACCAAGGACATGTCTGGTGGCTGGAGAATGCGTGTCGCCCTTGCCAAGGCCCTGTTCGTCAAGCCCTCACTTCTGCTTCTCGATGACCCCACTGCCCATTTGGATCTCGAGGCTTGTGTGTGGCTCGAGGAGTACCTTAAGAAGTGGGAGCGAACCCTTGTGCTCGTTTCCCACTCCATGGATTTCCTCAACGGTGTCTGCACCGGCATGATTGATATGCGTGATCAAGCCCTCCAGTACTATGGTGGTAACTACGACTCTTACCACAAGACTCGTTCCGAGAACGAGACCAACCAGATGAAGGCCTACCATAAGCAGCAGGATGAAATCGTCCACATCAAGAAGTTCATCGCCAGTGCTGGTACCTATGCCAACTTGGTGCGACAGGCCAAGTCGCGACAGAAGATTCTCGACAAGATGGAGGCCGATGGCTTTATCAAGCCTGTTACCGAGGACCGAGTTTTCACATTCCGTTTCGCCGACGTCGACAAGCTCCCTCCCCCCGTCCTGTCCTTCGACAACGTCACATTCTCCTACTCTGGCAAGCCTGACGATGACCTGTACCGCAACCTGGACCTCGGTTTCGACATGGACTCCCGTACTGCCCTTGTCGGCCCCAACGGTGTTGGCAAGTCTACTCTGCTCCGCCTCATGACTGGCAAGCTCTCCCCTACCGACGGTGTTGTTGCCCGACACACTCACTTGAAGCTTGGTCTGTACTCTCAGCATAGTGCTGAGCAGCTCGACCTCACCAAGTCTGCCCTCGACTTCGTGCGAGACAAGTACAGCGAGAAGTCTCAAGACTACCAGTACTGGCGTCAGCAGCTTGGACGTTACGGCCTCTCTGGTGACTCTCAGACCGCCTTGATGGGCACTCTGTCTGAGGGACAGAAGAGTCGTATCGTCTTTGCCCTGTTGGCTATCGAGAGCCCCAACATGTTGTTGCTGGACGAGCCTACCAACGGTCTTGATATTCCCACAATTGACAGTTTGGCGGATGCCATCAACGCCTTCAGCGGTGGTGTTATTGTCGTCTCTCACGACTTCCGGTAAGTTTCCCTGTAAATGTCGCAAGAAGGACGCAAAGCTAATGATGAACAGATTGCTCGACAAGATTGCCAAGCAAATTCTTGTCTGTGAGAACCAGACCATCCGCCAGTGGGATGGCAGCATCGCCGACTACAAGAACTACCTGCGCAAGAAGATGATTTCTGCCGGTGCCGTCTAAGTCTGCTGAGAGTGCAACATAACGAAATCAGGCATTTTGCCACGAGAGCACGAACGGGTAAAATTGAATTATAGATGATTTCTGTTCCACAAAAATTGAAGACGTTGACCTGAGCGGGCAATTTTAATGGGATACCAGCGGCGCGGGTGGCAGGCCCATCGGAATATGTATTCGTTTTTCCCATGATGGGATACGACGAGCCACGACGACGCAGGAGCACGGTCTTGATAGAGAGACCCCAAGCAGCGTTCATGAAGATGTGGAAATTTTATGGGATAGATTTGTTTTTTGCCTTTGGGGTCTAGTTATTTAGAGGCCCTGACTAGTATGGATGCATGGGAAAAGTTCCAACATCGCTATTGATTCATGAGTTTTTGCCTTGATATCTTCTGTTTGGCCCTTGATTACGTGATGCTTGAAATGTAGTTTCGAGATGGTAACTATGGTGCACAGCACGACCAGTGGAGTGAAGCTATCACGACTTTATTTCCGTACTGCAAATACTTCTTGTGTTAATTGACATTGCCTCGACGCGTCCTGAATGTTAGTTGAATAGAATACGAATATTGTGAACGTTTGTGTGGATGGTTGAGGGCACGGGTAAAGGGCTGGAGAATTGAAAACGCAGGTCTCTCAATTTAGGGAGGAGAGGTTTTATGTATGACTGATAAGGCTGACTTTGTTCAGCCTGGTTGACATGTTTGGTGCCCAGTTAGAGAGCCACCAACTGTTAGCTGTCAGGACCTCCAAGAGGCCTAAATAAACACAACATAATCAGAATACCGCGTAGTTATAGTTGTAACTTCAAATTACATAAACGTCTTCCATTATAGTTGTAGGTAATTATTCTTCTGAACAATGACTACTTTGCATATTCCCTCGCCCCAGCGGCCTGGACACAGGAGATCTCCAGATTGCCCCCCATTCCCCACCGCCGAAGAGACAGGTTGAACAGGATTTCCGAATACAGCCTAGCGCTGCATAGCATCTCACGGCCCCTGGTCCACAATTTGGGGTTTGGCCGGAGACGAACGGGTACAGGGGAGAAGAGAGAAAGCCTCTCCCGATCACGATGGATAAAACTTGGACAAGGTCGGGGGAGTTGTGGTTTGGGTTGGATGTGTGGTTTTTGGAGGGAATGAATGTTTTGGGAGTAGAACTCATTGATGAGATAGATCGGATGTTGTGGAATTGCCAGATGGGATATCGTGGTCACATCATCTTTTGTTACTGCTCAAGCTGAGGGCATCACCAACTCTTATCGTTGAGCCTCACAACCTGCAACTTGCAAGACAACATTACTCATTATACCACGGGAAGCGAACAGCAAATATATCTCAATATAATCAATTCTAATTCCACTATATTTAGTTACCTAGCAGTAGTATTTCGGCCTTCCTCATAACCTAGGTAATTATACCTACCGGTTTTCTTTTTTCAACAACCAGATCCTTCCTACGCATGTATCATGGGGATAGATTAGTAGGCACGGGGTGAGGAATTTCTTCTTCCACGTTCTTCTCCACTGGCCTGCCCATCAATTGCCACACCACCATTAGGGAGTTATGGTCACCGAATTGTTTTGAGACCTTTTGAGGATTTCTGTTGTTCTGTTTCCCCCCTCTTGTGGTTGTTCCTGTAATAAGACGAGTTCTTTTCTTCTCTTTTTTTTCTTCTCTTTTTTTTTTTGAAGTCTCACCACCCACATCATCGATCACCTCTTTCACTCCCATCACCAACACTCCCACCTCTTCCTCCAGAAAAGGCATCATCTAACCAGGCCAAACTATATCTTCATTTTCCCCGTAATCCCCTCTATCGATTGAATCTTTGCGTTTCCACATTCACGGTCGTTTGCACTTTTGTCACTGGGTTTAAGAGAGGAGCTCTGGTGTAAGCTAGGTCTGGGTCGCTTGCATCGCCGCATCGCAGCGCCGCGCCACGCTCAATCGAGACCTCCACCTCGAGACCCTTCGGCTGGGGTTGTCCCCCCCAAAAACAACAGGGCTGCCATCCCAGAAACTTGGCCCTAGAATTCGTCTGTCCTTTGACCTGGCATCGTCGCGATCGTCTCCCTCGGTCTCATCTTTGTCAATTCATCCATCGCCGCTCATTGCATCCTCCCGCATCTCCAATCGCGACTTGCGATTTCACATCCGATTTGACATCCGCCTCCCCCCACACAAAGCCTCGTGTGCGCATCGCGAAAGCTTCACTCTCCCGTCGCTTACCGTCAATCCTTCATTCGTACCTCGTCGCGTCGCCTGTATCCTCTACACATGGGTTCTCGAGCCTAGTAGACTTTTCGGTCGCCGATTTCCATATTCTTTTCTTCTTCTTGCTACACCTACTACTCTTGGGTCTGATCTGTCTACCCTTTAGTGCTAGGTCGCTAGCATGGACAAGAACAACTATCACTCCTCGGTGCTGCAGCGACCGCCGCACGCAGGAGAGGATGGTGGCGACGAGGAGCGAGACTCTCGTTCGCATCACCACCACCACCACCACCACCACCATCACCATCGTCGGGGTGAAGTCATGAGTGGTGCTGAGCTGTCCTGTCCTGCTGATGGTGCTGGTGTTGGTGCTGGTCCCGGTGCGACATCAACGACCTCATCAGCCACGGCGTCTGGGAACGCGAATGCACATCGACATTCTTCCTTTAGCCTGCGCTCGCCAAAGTCCGAGTACCGTCCTCCTCCCTTCTCCCCCAACAATCACTCCCACAGCCACAGACAACACGGCCATAGCCATCACAGCCATTCTCATCATCACAGCTCCAACGCTTGTGGCAGTGGTCTCCCTCATCAATCCCCGCCTCGTCCAGCCCTGCCAAATCCCTACATGCCCTCATCGTCCTCGGGCGCATCCGGTGGCCCTGTAGCTCCTACACTGCCGCCTCCCGCAGGCCTGGCCAACCCTCTGGCATCGTCGTCGGCCGTCGCTGCTAGTCATCAACACCAGTCCCAGCATCAACACGTAGCTGCTGGTGGTCCACCCCCAGTCTCGCCGCTGCATCCACCGGCTGGCTATTATCCTCCGTCGACCGTAGCTTCATCCGACGTCCAACACGTCCGTGATAAGCCTACTTCGAGGAGTTTCTACGACCCTACCACCGATACCACCAAAGAACGTCGTGTTTCTGTTTCGGACGCGGCCACGCCCTGGCACAACGCCAGCTCCAGCACCAGCGCCAGCGCCAACGCGCCCCCAGTTGGCACTCCCAAGGTAAGGGGGGCAAATCCACTTCTTTTTCTGTTTGACTCTCGCCCAGACAGTTTCGTCCTTGTCTTTTTGATGCTGGCCCTTGACTTGGTTTTTCATTTCACTTGCATTTGCATTTGCACTTGCATTTTCTTCTTCCCCATCAAACTTTCTACTCCCCGTCTCTCGTCACTGTTCCTTCCTTCTTCGGCCATCAATGGCTGCCACCTTGTTACCTCCCTCGGTGCTTTTATTTTCTCCCTAATCTTACACCACTCTTTAATTTCATCACCAACTCTACCTGCTCCTACCTCCCCATCACCCGCACGCCAGTCTACTTTGTACCTTTTGCCCGATAGTAATCAGCACACACCAATCGTCTTGACCCAGATTGCTGACGTGGATTTTCTCCTCCACCACAACAGGCCCGAGAATCTTATAGCTACCCTCAGTCCAACGACCAGCAGCACACTCCTTCGTACTACAAAGGTTCCTCCTACACATCACCTCGCGCATCATCCTCATACAACACCCCTCGCAGTCCACTTTCGCATCCTCGCCCCAACCCTCCAGCTGGGTCCATTAGCCCCCCGGGGCGGCAGCAGCACATAGTCTCTCCAAACTCGAGACATGGTGCCACGTCCATCATGAGTGCCACTACCAACGGGGGCTCTGCCCTTTCATCCTTCAAAACGGATATTGCGGCTCCTTCGCCTTCCAAGCATGTCCCTGCATCCACCAGTGTAAGTCAGTTTCATCACCGTGTGAATCATCATTAACTCTAGAGTAGACACCTAGCCGAGCTGCTGATCCTATGTCCTTCTCCAACATTCTCTCCAGCGCCGAGCCAGCCCCCAAGCCTCGAGAGCCAACCCCTGTTGCCGACGAGCCCGAGACTGAGCCGGAGGCCGAGCACAAGATTGACCGTGAGTCAAGACACGACCGTGATCCAGCGCGGGAGATCAAGCGCGAACCACGGGAGCCCAAGCGAGACTCAAAGCGCGTGCTTGAACGAGAGCCGGATCACGATCACGATACCGAGGTCGAGAAAGATGTTGAGACAGAGCCCGAGCCCGCTCCTGCCAAGGGACGGGATAAAGAGCCCGCCAAGAAGAGAGGTGCGCGAAAATCGACAAAGGGTCGCGCCTCTGACATCCGTGAAGCCGCCACACCAAAGAACGGTCGCAGGGCATCGGTTAAGAAGGAATCACCCACTCCCCGTCTTCCCGCAAAGCGACAGGCTAACGGCACACTGAAGCCCAAGACCTGGTCTACAGAGATGGAAAAGAAGATTCAAAATGCTGAAACGGCGATAGACAACAAGGCCACAAACCTGGATCCCGATGAGTTTGACGAGCGGGAATACAAAGATCGAGCCTCGAAGCGTCGACGCGTCATGGCTGATGTCGACCTTGAACAGAACCGCCTCCGGCGCGATGTATTTGCCGCCTCTGCTGGTGTGAAGTTATCAGCGCATGCAGACCTCGGTAAGCGACGATACGATGATATGTTCTACGATGACGCCTTGCATGAAGTACGCGACCAGGAGGTTTTTGCCGAGAAGGAACGCAAAAAGGACATGCAACGCAAGCGACGTCGCGAAAAGTCCATGGCCGTTACCATGGAGCAAAAGGAAGCCGCTCTTGCTCGTGCAAACGCCGCCGAAGACGAAGGAGAACGTCAGAAGCATCTCCGCGACGCTGAGCGCGCAAACAAGAAAGCTCAGCAGACCAAGCTTATCCTCCAAAAGGGCATCAAGGGCCCTGCTCGAAATATTGATCTTGGAGTCGAGGGCGGTGCCACTTCTTCTGTGCAGGCCTCTGACGTAGAGTCAGGCGAAGGAGGAGGCAAGAAGAAGAAGGGGAGAAACGGACCTCGCCTTAAGAAATCCAAGGAACAGAAACAGGCTGAGAAGGATTCCGCAGAGGCCGCTCAGGCTGCCTTGGATGCCGGAGAAGAGTTGCCTTCCAAAGAGGAAACCCGCGTCCGAATCAAGATCAAGAAGTCAAAGGGATCTGCCACTGTCGACACTGACAAGGAGAAGAACAAAGACGACAAAGAGATCATCGACAAGAAGGAAAAAGAAAAGGAAAAGGAAAAGATTGACGACGTTCCCGACAACGAGAAGCGTTACACGTCCAAGGGCTACAATCAGATCTATGACCAGATTTGGCGAGACATGGCCCGTAAAGATGTTAACAAGACCTTCAAACTGGCTGTCGACTCTTACGCCACCAAGGCTTCTAATCTCAAGAAGACGGCAATCTTGGCATCCAAAGAAGCCAAGCGCTGGCAGCTTAGGACCAACAAGGGCACCAAGGATCTCCAAGCTCGTGCCAAGCGAGTCATGCGTGATATGATGAGCTTCTGGAAGCGCAACGAACGTGAAGAGCGTGACCTGCGCAAGGCCGCCGAGAAGCAGGAGATCGAGAACGCTCGCAAAGAAGAAGCCGACCGTGAAGCCGCTCGCCAGAAGAGAAAACTCAACTTCCTTATCTCCCAGACCGAGCTGTACTCGCATTTTATCGGCAAGAAAATCAAAACCGACGAGGTGGAAAGAAGTACCGACAATCCCGACGTCGCCAAAGATGCTCATCAGATCCGAGAACCACAGCTCAACGTTACAGAACCTACCGGCGCCAGCAAGGTCACAAATTTCGAGAACCTCACATTCGAAGAGGAAGACGAGGAGAGACTTCAAGCTGCTGCCGCTGCCAATGCCCAGAATGCCATTGCCGAAGCTCAAAAGAAGGCCCGCGCCTTCAACAACGAAGGTCTCGACATGGACGATGAGGGCGAGATGAATTTCCAAAACCCCACTGGCCTCGGTGATGTGGAGATCGAGCAACCCAAGCTTCTCAACGCTCAGCTCAAGGAGTACCAGCTCAAGGGTCTGAACTGGCTTGTCAACCTGTACGAGCAGGGCATCAACGGTATTCTCGCCGACGAAATGGGTCTCGGAAAGACTGTGCAGTCTATCTCAGTCATGGCCTATCTTGCCGAGAAGCACGATATCTGGGGTCCGTTCCTAGTCGTTGCCCCTGCATCGACCCTGCACAACTGGCAGCAGGAAATCGTCAAGTTCGTTCCTGAATTCAAGATTCTTCCCTACTGGGGTAGCGCCAGCGACCGAAAAGTCCTTCGTAAATTCTGGGATCGCAAGCATTCCACGTATCGAAAAGACGCCGCCTTCCATGTGTGTGTCACCTCGTACCAGCTTGTCGTCTCTGATGTGGCCTATTTCCAGAAGATGAGATGGCAGTACATGATCCTGGACGAAGCGCAGGCCATCAAGAGCTCGCAAAGTTCCCGATGGAAGAGTCTTCTAGGCTTCCATTGTCGAAACAGATTGCTACTCACCGGTACGCCTATCCAGAACAACATGCAAGAGCTTTGGGCCTTGCTTCATTTCATCATGCCGTCGTTGTTCGACTCTCACGATGAGTTCAGCGAGTGGTTCTCCAAGGATATCGAGTCGCATGCACAGAGTAACACCAAACTCAACGAAGATCAGCTCAAGCGTCTGCACATGATTCTGAAGCCTTTTATGCTCCGTCGTGTCAAGAAGCATGTGCAGAAGGAACTCGGTGACAAGATTGAGCTTGACGTGTACTGCAACCTGACATACCGACAGAGGGCGTACTACGATAACCTCCGCAACCAGATCAACATCATGGATCTGGTTGAAAAGGCCACGATGGGCGATGAACAGGACTCGGGCACGCTGATGAATCTGGTTATGCAGTTCCGAAAGGTTTGTAACCATCCCGACTTGTTTGAACGTGCCGACGTCAGCGCACCGTTTGCATGCTCGTACTTTGCCGAGACTGCTTCATTTGTTCGGGAGGGCAACAACATCCCTGTTGGCTACTCGGTACGCAGCTTGATCGACTACGAGTTACCTCGTCTTGTATCCACAGAAGGGGGTCGCCTGGATAAGGCCGGCCGGGACAACCAGGTTGCTGGTTGGCGAAACCGAACACTTCACCACATGATGAATGTGTTTTCTCCTGACAACGTGCGAGAAAGCACCCAAGGGTCTGGAGCATTCTCGTGGCTTCGCTTCGCAGACGCCACGCCTGGCGACGTGTACAAGGCTACTCATCAAAGTCTCATTACCCGGGCTTCCAACGAGCTTCAGAAGCATGACAGGCTTGGTTGTCTGAACGTCGCCTACAGCGAACCTGAAGACAAAAAGTACACGCCAGCGCACGCCCTTTTCCAGATTCGAGCTCGCCAGAACCGCAAGCCATTGGCTGACATCACTGACGAGGGTGTACTGAGCCGTCTGATGAACGTTGGCCGAGAAGACTATGATGAATCTGGCCTTGGCCGACTGGAGATGGCGGCTAGACCTCGTGCTGAGGCGCCACCTATTCAGATTTCATCCCTCGGCCGCGAGACCGAAGCCGAGCAACAGGATATAATGTTTAATGTACCTGTCCGCAAGATTCTCTATGGACCGACCCTCTTTGACGAGAAGGCGCTTGTTGATAGGAAGATTCCTCTGGAGCTATACCCCACATGCGAAACTCTTCCCAAGCCGGACCATGAGAAGAAGGGCTTTACCAACATTGCTGTCCCATCGATGCAGCGATTTGTCACCGACAGTGGCAAATTGGCCCAGCTTGACACGCTTCTGTTCAAGCTTAAGAACGAGGGTCATCGTGTGTTGCTGTACTTCCAGATGACACGCATGATCGACATGATGGAAGAATACCTGACGTACCGCAACTATAAATACTGCCGGCTGGATGGTTCGACCAAGCTCGAAGACCGACGTGATACGGTGCACGATTTCCAAACTCGTCCCGAGATCTTTATTTTCCTGCTATCAACCCGTGCTGGTGGTCTTGGTATCAATCTTACGTCCGCCGACACAGTCATCTTTTATGACTCGGATTGGAACCCAACCATCGACTCACAGGCCATGGACAGAGCTCATCGTCTTGGTCAGACCAGGCAGGTTACCGTTTATCGTCTCATCACCCGCGGTACCATCGAAGAACGTATCCGTAAGCGTGCGCTGCAGAAGGAAGAAGTCCAGCGCGTGGTTATCCAGGGTGGCGGCGCAAGTGTTGACTTCTCTGGCCGCCGTGCTCCTGAGAACCGTAACCGCGACATCGCCATGTGGCTGGCAGACGACGAGCAGGCCGAGATGATTGAGCGCCGCGAGAAGGAGCTGCTTGAGTCAGGCGAATATGACAAGCAGCAAAAGAAGAAAGGTGGCAAGCGACGCAAGGCAGAGAACTCGGCCAGCCTCGACGAGATGTACCATGAAGGTGAGTGATTGTGACCCAACCTTTTCGTGTAACACATGGACTAACAAGACTCAGGCGAGGGTAACTTTGACGACGGTTCCAAGGGAGTTTCGGGTACAGCTACACCTGCCACCCCTGCCGACAGTGACACAAAAGGAAAGAAAGGAAAGGTGAAGGGAACGAAGCGAGCCAAGACGGCGAAGCAGAGACTCGCTATCGCCGACGGCATGATAGACGGTTAAACGTGGACTGGGTGCGTCGGATGACAACGACGTATGTATTAACAGACACAGACACGGAGCCAGGGTAGGTTCGGAAGTAAAGTGAGCTTCTTCATGTACTTGTTTATTCTGAGATTTTGGCATTTTTCTTTTATTACTTTGGAAGGTCGAGCGATCAAGGAGAGTCAAGAAACAGGCCAAACAATGGCAAGGAGCTTATCGTGATGGTGGAAAACGGAGAAGTAGGAGTTAGTGTATCAATAGTATAGATGATCAAGACTTGACGCATTTAGGGGATTGCTCTAATTACTGGGTGATGCTGTCGACCTTGATGTTGAGTAATGTGGCCTTGAGTGTCTCCGATTAGTTGGAGGGAGGATCGAAGTGAAAATCATCATGCTCCGACTAGGTGGGCCCATACGATTATAGGTTTCAACTTTTATTCCACTAGCAATCCGGTATGGTGTAGTGGCTAACATTTCGCGCTCTCATAACTTGAGAGATTCAAATCTTGATCCGCGGAGCCCAGGGTTCGATTCCCTGTACCGGAGACCTTCATCTTTTGCCTCATCTGTCTCTTTTTTTGTTGTTTTTCTCTTGAATGCGACAGATTACTAGTAGTTTCCCCCTGTTACCTACCTCCCCGGCCAGCTATGCCCATTGGGCACGGCTTCATTTGTTCAGAGGAAAGAAGTAATATCAAAAGAAATGGGGCAGTACTGTATCTGTATGTAGCATGGACACGGTCATACTGCGTAAACGGATGGGAGCGCCCGTCCATCTCATCTGCTGCATCCATGAACCCAAACAACAGCTGGTACTCGCAGCCTTCCTTTTTTGGGTCAGCCACCTGACCGGGATAGTTAGTTGTATTTCATTGTGGCATTCAACGCCAGACGACTGACTGGCAGACAACGGGTTAGGTAAATAGATAGTGGTGTGCTGCGAGGATGGGGTAGAAAGACGGAGAGAGCTGGTTGTACGTGGGCGGCGAGTAAGTCAGTAAGTAAAGAGGATCTTTACTTTTAGTAGTGATTGATAGCTTCTATAACTGCACTTTAACATTACGTAGAGTCTTGCTGTTTATTTACTTAGAGTATCTTTATTACCTTAAGGTAAGAGTTGATGTTCTTCTCTTAAAAGCGGCGCGTCTTGAACATGCGGTGGCATTTATTACCCAGGGATTAGAATATAATAATTAGTATCTAAGCTCCTTATTTAGGAAGAACGACTTGTTTAATGCTATCTATCTATCGTATCTGTTCGCTGTCTGGACAATCGTTCATATTAACCAGTATATAGCAGTTAAGCATTAATAGCCCTGACCGATATGAAATGTTTACGAGTTTATAGCTCGATAAAGAACACTCTATTTATGTACTTAACAATAACAGGACGAGCTCTCCTACATAGCTTGCCAACTGTCATGCTTCGATAATCAGATACAAAGAAGTAAGACAGTCTCTTGCTAGAGGAGTGGCAAACCCGAAACTAGCCGACGGTGTGTGCCTATATAACACGATATACACTCACTGCCTAGGCAGTCACATCGATTATAGAGTCATGTGGGTACTATGAAAGTCTTTGTAATATATAGATATAACTCGACACCACTATTTCACAGACGTAATACCATTTACCAGAATAAATCACTCAAGTGCGTGTGCGGTGTTGTACTATGTGAGCGTAGTTTCTTTTACAAAAGAGGCTGGGGCAGCAATATAAAGTATGTATCTCGCTTTTTACTCTTGTTGTAACTTATATTGATTATGGAAGTCAGAACTGGGGAAATTGGGCAGGTTTTTGGTATATTCATACAGTTTGGAGACTGTTCGGTAATACATGATAGCTTGCTTGATTCACATGAAGTCTTCAACAAGACCTTTCAACTCATCTCCTCCTCTTGTGTTGTCAAGCATACGGTGAGGTCTACAACAAGACCTTGCACTCGAACCAGTTAAGGCATACTCTCTTCTAAGCAGTTTTGTTCTTTATAGCTTTAGGGAGATGCTATGATCAATATGACAGACTTAGGATACCTTATACATGGAAAACGATCTTGAATGTTCGACTGAGTGGAAAGCAAGCGATCCTCACTCTCCTCATGGATTGGATATCCAGGGCACCACTCAACAACAGCCAATCACATCCGGTATGGTGTAGTGGCTAACATTTCGCGCTCTCAAAACCTGAGAGATCAGTTCCGCGGAGCCCAGGGTTCGATTCCCTGTACCGGAGTTTCTTTTTAGTCTACTGGTCAACCGTCGACGACGCCCTGTCTTGTTTTTGATCTCCCAAACTGCCAACTGCAGACTCCCTTTTTGCCCTGGCCGCAAAACTAGATTTTTCAGAGTACATATCTACCCATCAAGATATCTATCTATCGTCTTGGTGAGGGTCACAAGCATCTCTCGACACCTGACTTTGCTGGAATGCTTTTTTTCCCTTTCAATCAAACAGAAGAAGGAATTCACCACTGTTTCTTCACTAGGTAGTATTTATTCACTCTCTTCCAACCACAGATACTCACTTCCCCACCAATTCTCTCACTCACGCGACAGACAGACAACATGGGCCTGTTGTCATCGAAAAAGATGATGTCTAAAACAGCAAAAAGAAAGGCTTTGTGACTCCGGTACAGGGAATCGAACCCTGGGCTCCGCGGAACTGATCTCTCAGGTTTTGAGAGCGCGAAATGTTAGCCACTACACCATACCGGATTGTGTTATTGATGTAACTCAGGCCTCGTAGTCGCCGTTACGAAAGCACTCGCATGGATGCCGCAGCCATGGATAGGAATGATCAGAGTACATACACCATGCCGAGGAATTAAGGGTGCCTATGGGAGTATTGCGGATAAGGACAAGTCTGAAGGTGTTTGACCGGTTGACGTGGATAAGAAATACAGGTCAGCCGAGCGTGGAGTGCATTTCGAAGCTGAGATGAATGGAAACGTGTCTGTCATTGCGCCAGAGTGGACATGTTCATCAGAGTGGGCGACATTGTCAAGCCGTGCAGCTTCGAAGCAAAAGGAGGTTCGGGAAGTCTGCATTGCATACCCGACAAAGTGTATCAAAAACAAATGAGATAAGAGCTGTAAATATCTTCCGTGAACAGTGAACAAAGAAGCGTAGTTCTCCAAACTAATGCCGTTTGTTGATGATTATGACAAGTTGACAAGAGGTTCCCCGCAACGAGGGAGGGACGACATGTGGAGATAGGCCACGGCAAAAAGGAAAATGCGTCTCCGGTACAGGGAATCGAACCCTGGGCTCCGCGGAACTGATCTCTCAAGTTATGAGAGCGCGAAATGTTAGCCACTACACCATACCGGATATGATTGGCTGTTGCTGAATGGTTCGCTGGATATTCAATCCATGAGGAGAATGGGGATTGCTTGCTTCTACTTAGTCGAACATTTAAGATCATTGGCCAGGTATAAGGTGTCCTAAGCCTATTACTACAATTATAACATCTCTTTAAAGCTATAAAGAACAAAACTGCTTAGAAAAGAGTATGCCTTAACCTGGTTCGAGTGCAAGATCTTATTATCTCCTGAGTGCATAAAGACCTCCGCTCCGTACATCCCTCCGATGAGGAGAGTACAAGCGGGGTACCAAAAGTTTGATCTGTAAATCCGAACCCGCCAAAACACCACTGAAAGAACCCTGAAGCATTTCGATCTCAATAACGAGTACTCAATTGAATCCTCAAGAGGCAGATACGATCAATATGTATGACGACGATAGCTTCATCAAAAAGGAGCACAGCCATAAGCTGTGGCCGGATGACCCGATCCGGGCCGCGGTTTTTCCGGCTGAAAGGGATCGCGGTACTCACTTCGAGCCTTTCCACATAGAAACACATAATTTTCAAATCAGCACACTGCCACTAATGCCGTTACGACTATTCCAGCTTTTCCTACCTATATCACTCGTCGAGAAATATGTCGTTTATACCCAGAGCTAGATCTCGTGGCTTCAAGCTAATAGCATCATTAATAGCTAGAAAACGCCGATAGGCTAGATATCAAAGCTACGAGATTAGGAAGGAACAACTACCTTGGCGATATTTATGCTTATTGGAGTGCTAATATATATGGTGTGTTGGAGGGAGATGCTTTGTACAAGTTAGTCTTTAAAGTTCTCAGTGGTCACGTGGTTCAACCTACAAAGACCAGTCCGTCAAGCGCAACCAGAGGAGACAGGAGGAGCATCTATCAGGCATCGATCTATTAAGCATCGAGCATGATCGAGCATCGCATTTTATTGTAAATTGAAGAAGTTATTTTGCCCAGTCAAGGGGCCCTTGTCTTTATTTTAAAGTGAAGTTCATTTAGATCAATTGATCAGGAACTGTTCACTTATTCTACTTTGCCAATTGCTATTGGAAGATACAGATTCTATGTTGAATCTGTGATCTTCTTGTCTTATTCTTCTATTTTCTTTTACCCGCGCTGTGGTATTGGTGTTGTTCTGATCCCCAACAAAGTATCTAAGATGAAGATTCTAAGGAGAGGTCTGCCTGTCTGCCTGCCTTTCATGAGGAAGGAGGTCAAGTGAGAGCACTCACGTGGCTGTAGTCAGCCTCGGGCAGGTCTTGTGTGGGCACCACCCATGCCTCATCCGTGGCAAAGCCCGTAATATTACTCGCTGCCCATATATAACCAGCTCTCTCCATCTTTCAACCCCATCCTCGCAGCACACCACTATCTATTTACTATTAGTAGTCTGTCTCTCATTCGAGAGAATGAACAACAAAAAAAGAGACAAGTGAGGCAAAATGTCAATTTCTCCGGTACAGGGAATCGAACCCTGGGCTCCGCGGATCAAGATTTGAATCTCTCAAGTTATGAGAGCGCGAAATGTTAGCCACTACACCATACCGGATGCTGATTGGATAATGGTCAGGGCGAGTAAAGCGCACTAGGACAGCCAAACGGAAGTTGAGACATGATGAGGACAGACGGAATGGGGATGTGACAGTATCTACATCAGTCTCGTCAGTTTGAGTAGGGCGTTAATAGGTGCGTTTGCCTTCTAATTTGTCTTACAAGTGGCTAGTAAGCTCTCTTATTTATGTATTGCGCCTATTTAAATAGTGATAAGAAGCAATATCTAGACATGGCAGGTTTAACTCATGACAATGCAAATGTAGGGTAGTGAACTTGAGAGTAAAGATGCAGAGTAGGAGAGGTAAATTTTGTTAAAAGCAGAGGTTTTCTTCTAGATATATAAGTAATGAGAAGACATAGAGTCAAGGTAAGTCAGAGGCTGACTCTACAGGATAGAGAGACTAAGCCTGTGCCACGCTACAAAATAAAGGATAGCCGTGACTCTACATTAGGGAATTAATATTGCTATAAGAGTTGAGATTTGCTATGGTGACTCGAAGGTGTGTAATCGAGTTGCTTCTAATTGCTAGGAGCTACAGAGTCTTAGACAGATAGCTGCAACCCGATATAATACAAGATATATGGCAAGCTACTCCCTTGGTATTTTGTCAGGGATCAGAACAACACCAACACCACAGCGCGCGTAAAAAGGAGATAGAAGAATAAGACAAGAAGATCACAGATTCAACATAGACTCTGTATTTTCCAATGGCAATTGGTAAAGTAGGATAAGTGAAACAGTTCCTGATCAATTGACTTAAATGAACTTCACTTCAAAATAAAACAAGGGCCGCTTTGACTGGGCAAAATAACTTCTTCAATTCATGATTCTTGATGATTGATGCTTGATTCGTGATGATCCTCCCGTCTCTGGTTGCGCTTGAGGGACTGGTCTTTGTAGGTTGAACCACGCGACCACTGAGAACTGTAAAGACTAACATGTGCAAAGCATCTCCCTCTAACAAAGTAGAATCTCATGGAAGCAGATGTCAGTCATTACAACTAGATCAGAACAAGAACATCAATCAATTGATCAAATGGATCAGCCGGATCAAGGGCAATTCCAAACCACTTCCCTCTTACTATCTAACAGATACCTACAAATGTAATAAAGCCTAGCAGAAAAAAAAACCCCCCAAGTAAATCGAGCTTGACTTATAATTTTTTTATCTATTATAAGAGAGCATCGACTTCTGTCTTGATGAGACTTGTTAAAAGGATCTAAAAGAACAAATTAAATCGTACTGTTTGTTCATTGGGAGAATCAAAAAGAAGGTCTCGGAGGGAGTCGAACCCTCGCTGGCGGAATCAGAATCCGCAGTCATAACCGTTAGACCACGAAACCTGACGGAATACCGACTTGGAACGTGATTCGTTGCCGGATTGTGGAAGCAAGACTCGAAAAGTACGCTCATGTTAGCTTGCAACATGGACGGTCTTGATGAAAAGTTTCACCTCCACACGGCGAATGCCGATCCCGTTGGCTAGGGCTCAAGTCGCCCATAATAGACCAATCAGATGCAGGACCAATCGCCGAACGAGACAGTTGGCAAGCAAGCAAGTTTGTCCCTGAACGACTTGTAATCAAGCAATCAATGGATGATTGCTTGACATTATACTCATTCGACAAGACTTTATACTAATATAAAAATCTCGCCTGTCTTCATGACTTGGTTTGCATGCAGTATAGTTTCTTGTCTAACAAGCCGGGACCACCATCAAGACGCCAGACAACCCCAAAACAATACTTGTTGTTTGTAAAACAAGGAGCATTCAATATCCTATACCTAATTATAAGGACCAGGAAATAAAGGGCATTGTAAACATGCTATGGAAGGCTACTGCTAAGTTATTACGTACGCCTCAGCATATGTTCCATCGTCTTATTATTCGTTGCCTGCAACTGGGATGTCTCTATTTACCTACTGACTCTTTCAAGATTAGGTAGGTAGTCTCAGATTGTCCAAGATGAACTCTATATCTATTCCTTCCATCCAACCACCCACTTACTTACTTACTGCCTGCCGGGTTTATCTATCCAAAAGCTAAAAAAAAAAAATTATAAAAAAAAGTTCCTGGTAGCTCAACTAGGCAAAAGTTAAAGTCTCCGGTACAGGGAATCGAACCCTGGGCTCCGCGGAACTGATCTCTCAGGTTATGAGAGCGCGAAATGTTAGCCACTACACCATACCGGATGATGATTGGATAATGGTCAGCGCCACAAATGCCGTTAATATAATTTACTCCACAAATGAATCGTGAAAACAAGTAAGTAGTGAAAGCATCATAATTTATTAGTCTCAATGTAACTAAAATAAAATCACAACAGAGCATATAATTAATTAAAGTTAATTACTATCCTCTTCTCTAAAAGCCTTAGTAATGTGTTGGAGGACGAGGAGTTTTACAAAGCTAGTCTTTATGGCTTTCCGTAGTAGTCACATAATTCAACCTATAAAGACTAGTTCCTCAAGCGCAACTAGAGCAGACATCATCATCGCGATCATCATGAATTAAGGTAGTTATTTTGCCCAGATAAGGGACTCTTATCTTTATTTTGGAAGTGAAGTTCACCTGATCAATTGATCAGGAAATATCTTATTTATTTTACTTTACCGATTTGTTATTGGAAGCTATAGATTCTAAGTTGAGTCTATGACCTTCCTGTGTTACTCTTTTATCTCCTTTACCCGCATTGTGCTAATGGTGTTGTTCTGATCCCCGTTAAACTGTTTATTTCATACTTCTTATTTCGTTACTTGTCTCCTTGTTTCTCTTGTTTCTCTTTGTGACGTAGTCTATAGTAGAATTCCGGCAATACGCTAGTCTTTAGTGTAGGACATGGCAAAAGAGATGGTGCTGCTGACACTGAAAGGATCACTTTTATTCACTACCTTTTCCAGCTCTCGAAAGAACAATTTTATATTAAAAATGACAACATTCCGGTATGTCTCTGAGTTCACTCGGGTGTGTCCCTTTCGACTATCCTTTGTTGAACTCGTCCATTGCCATTGGTGCTGAACCACTTCTGATCAGGGACTGCTTGCTAAGATTTACACACCATTCATTAACCAAATTGATTTCGAAATAAACGAGTTTGTTGTTAGAATAGTTGGGGAATAGTTTAAGACACTTGTTTACCTGCAAGTACCATCTTATCATGTTATAAAATTATTGTTTTGCCACCTATTACTAACTAAAGTATTAAACATAGCAAACTTCGTAGCCGAGAAATGCAGACGTGGGATGAAATCATACCGAAAACACCTGTCGGAACAGGGTAGGCGCAGTAATGGTTTGTCGAGTGTAGAAAAGCGGGAGAAAAGAGGTGGAGGAAAAGGTGGAGAGATTGTAGAGAACGATTAGAGCTGGTGGCCAGCGTCTTAGTACACAGATGCAAAAAAGAAAGTGTCAAGTGACAAAGTTGAGATTCTCCGGTACAGGGAATCGAACCCTGGGCTCCGCGGAATAGATCTCTCAAGTTTTGAGAGCGCGAAATGTTAGCCACTACACCATACCGGATATAATTTGATGAGAACAGGAACGCAGTTTGGCATCCATGATCTCAGTGGCTGAGCGCAGCACACCTGAGTTGTGCTGTCCGTCCGGCGAGATCAAACTACAGTTGTACTTCTTGATACGCAAACACTATCAAGAACTCGGCATTTCTAGCTATGCATGTGGTTAGCTGTTTATAAGTCTGTCATGTGGTGATGCCTCGGGGGGTTTAGCCAGCCTGGCTTGTCAAGGTTAATAACATCCATCATGTTAAAACAAGGTGCTCAGGTGGACATATATGAAGTAAGTTCAGGCCTGAACTTACCACTGACAGAAAGGAAAGAAACGTAGAGGCACGGGGAATATTCCAAGAACCCAATCGTCTCAGACGGCCAGTAACTGCCAGCGCCAGAGATTTGGTAACTCGATAACACTACCGCAACAAACAAACAGACTATAGAATAAATCCTATGATTCCGTTTGTTGTTTTAAAACCATCCTATTCAAGTGCTTAATACTCATCTCTGCAGTTTTCCCCAAGAACTAAGCAGAAGTGAACTCCAAGTTGCGCCCGAACACAGAACCAGCTGGTTGACTCTGCCTAAGTAGTAAGTGAACCATATTCTCGCTATTCTTCGTCTATTCTCTTCCTAAAGCTCATCTAGATAGTGACCAGCTACCGAATCTCAATAGCGAACACCTAGAAACATCCGGGTAATCCTGAGCATGACTGGAAACTTCGCCCCTTTCGAATATTTCGTCACCGACTCCCCCAACCCACCAGAAAACCAAACATACTCCTGTCCCCATCCGGGCTGCGACGGTTTCAAGTTTGTTTCTGCTTTCGAGTCTACAAGGCATGAGGAGAGATGGCATATGGGACCGTATGTTTGCGAAGAGTGCACATGCAACTTTGCTGCATCGCCCGCTCTGCTCAGACATGTTCGCCAAACCAACCATCTCTATGAGTGGACGTGCAGAGCAGATGGATGTGGTATGGAAGGAAAACTATTTGTCACCAGACAGGAGTACATGGAGCATGTGAGTACCTCGACAGCCCACGAGAATGAAAGATCTATCGTCGTTGCGATGAGCAACATAGACGGCACTCTGTCAAGTCCACTACGCTCGAGCCCATTGCAGTCACGAACAAGCAATGCCCAGGAAACAGAGATGCCAGCTGCATTAATCACATCTGATCTCTGGATCTGTCGCGAGCCCTGCTGTCGTGACCATGGCAAAGACTACTTTCGCAAATCCGAATACGTCCGGCATGCCAGAAAGGTTCATCACCTAAACGCCATTGCTATCAACAAAGCACTTGCCCAGAAACTACAGCCCGGACCTGTCCTGGAGGCTGAGCAAGATGCTATGAGAAATCTCAGATGTAGCGCTGCGAGGTGCGCTATCTTTGGACACTCGCTGTACACCACCAGGGCGTTCTTTATCCATCTTGAAACAGAAGAGCATCGACTTGGATGGTCTTTAGATCTGGGAAACGCACTGATTGAAAGTAAATCAATGCTCGGTGAGGGTATCGAGGAAGATAACTTGACGTGCGTCAAGGAGGGATGTCCGAGTTTCGGTCTTGCGTTTTCCTCCATGGCTAGCTTACGACGACATGCCAGCACCGTTGGACACTATTCGGCTACGCCTTATACCAATCAGACAGTCTCTTCACAGACCAGAAAGGAACTTTACGAAGAACAGATGGCAGTTGTGAGCGATGACGAGCCTATATGTATGAAGGAGGATTGTCCCAGGTCTGGATCGATCTATTCTTCGAAATATAAATTCGGAATTCATCTACAGTCGGCAATGCACGACTCTGCCAACACACCATTGGACTTAATCCCTTCCCAGAGTTTCTACAGAGAGGAGGATGATGGCATCAAGGATGGCAATTTTAAGTCTGGTGAAGAGGCAGACCATGAATCTGGCACCGCCTCCAAGACGACTCCGGGCTGGACACAGCTCACTCAGCCAAACGTGGACTCCTTTCTCGCCATGGATATGGATTCGGTCCCAATCCCCAAAGGCAACATCCCCACGACTCCTACAGCTGGACGAAAATCCTTCCTTCTCACACCCCTCGACATGTCCGACGAACCAATTCTCTCAAGCCCAACAAGCCCATCTCTCCACCGACGACAGAGAACACCCAAGAAGCTAGCAACACAAATAAAGAAAACACCATCGACAGGACCGAAACTTGTCTCAACTTCCCCCGCTGCGAAAAGTTAGGATGAGCTCGAACGAAGAAACAGAGAGTTGGAGGAGCGGGTGCATAAGCTGGAGGAGCAGTTAAAGACTGTTCTTCATACTCTGGGGCATTCTGAGGATGTGAGCATGTGGCACGATTCGTCAACGTGAAAACATGCTTGGTTAAGGGGTGATGACTGGGAGGGGGTATATACGGAGGATGCTGAGTTTCAAAGGATCTAATGTAGTAGATTATCTGATGATTTAAGAATCATAGGCCGCTAAGCAAAAAACATGGCACTTTAGACACTGTATGTACCATTGTAACGACCCTCGAATGACAAAATCCGTAGGCGAAATGATAGCCCTCCTTAAAAGAAACCTCTAAATACCACTCTCACCACCGAAAACCCTCCTCAGTCTCCTCAATGATGACATCTTCAGACTCCTCGACGGTAGCACCTACAGAAAGGTTCTCAGTTTCCCCCGTGCTCACATCCGACAAAACGCAGTCATCCAGCTTCTCAACCTCCAGAAGCCTCGTCATCGGCAGAATACTCTTGACCATCCTCCCCCTTGACAAAGCCAACAACAAAAAGCTCACCATTGCAAACCAACTCCATGTCCTCCATCTCAGCATAAATAGCTTCATCTTTACTGATATAGTATTCGTATGCTTCCCGATCGATAACAAACTCCGCCTGGGGAGGCCCTCGGCTTCCGAATCATCTTCGATAGTCCAGACTTCCATGTCGATCTCGTGAGGATATGCACCAACAACATCGACGTCGTGAACAATGTTGTTCTCGTCGTCGGTGGATGGCTCAGAGTATTCGCTTGCTAGGTTGTCACAGTTGCTGTAAATGACAGAGCCGGAAGAGGAATCATCGTCACTGCCGGGTATGTAAGACTCGGATCGTTTAGTAGGCTTCGGATTAAACATACCTGTCATCGTCCGGGTTTCCCACCTAGGTTTCCGGACAAGTGCAGTGTTGAGGAAGAGGTCCCGTGATGTGGTTATCGGAGGAATGTTCTCGTCGCGTCAAGTCGTCGGTATCATCAAACATCATACGGTCCATACAGTATTCAGTTGAGAAGCCTCTCTGACTCAAGAATTCAATAGTCACCCTCGCCTTCTCACCCCAGACAGGGAGCAGGCTAGGACCGATGTAAATGTCCTCGAGCTTGACATGGAGGCGAGAAGCCTCGAGCATCAGTCTGCGGGACTTAAAAATAATCTGCTCACGGACGAATTTGCCGACCGTCCTGCACTCATTCAGAGAGACGAGTCGATCCTGGATCGTGTCTCCGACTTTCTCGTTATGATTGAAGCCCCGACCGCTCCAATATGGGAGACAGTTTTCCTGGAAATCGATGCAGCAGGTTTGAGTCCAACGTTTGGCCTCCTGAAGACGTGCATTGGCCGTTAGAAAGAACCATATTATGAAGCGCCTGTTCACGAGCTGGAGAGGGATGTGGCTGGACTGCCAGCTGTTGAAATCCGACGCCCGGTTCATCTCACCGTGTAGACGTATACTATCTAAAGCTATATATTAGCAGATATGACTTGTTGAAGGGGGGCGTTGCTCTTACCAAGCAGAACACGGCGTCGGCGAACCAGGTGATCGTGAATCCGCCCCTGGCGGATAGCTGCCAAATCGTCAAAAATCAATTCATTGTCAGAATCACTATCCGAGGAGGGCTCGATGTTGAGATCTTGAAGATCCATCTTGACAGATGATGAGGTTTGCTAAGAACCGAATTGTCAGAATCGAGTTAAGATCAGGCTGGAGCTGATTCTCGATACAAGAGATAGCTAAGGAGTGTCGTTGTTGAAGGAGAAGAACGGGAAACGGGCTTTAATACATGATCAAAGTCATCCTCGGAGATATCTCAAAATGAGACGAAGACCTTGATCAACTCAAAGTTCTTCGCCTTGCTTCGAAGGGCCAGCGATTCATTCATCCATTGGGAGAGAATAAGATATTGCTTTGCATATGAATGATGCTCGTTTCCTGGACTAAAATCATGTAAAAGTCTGCTCAGCAGGTCGACACTGCACGAGGACGATAAGAGTTGCGGAGATAGCAAAAATGCTGCTGCTGCTGAAATGCTTTGCTTCATTCTTGAAAGAACTTATTGATATTGGGCTTTTGAGAAGAGAACAATAGGTTGAGACTGAAAGGGTGGTTAACAATGGTGAGAACTGGGAGCATGCATGGGCGATCTCCCACCGCCGTCAGTGTTTTAGACTTCCCCTGAAGTTAGGTAACAAGAAGCATGATCCAAGAGAATGGTTTAGTCCTGTCTACATGTTAAGCACTTCCTTTATTCTACGCTGCCGACCCAATGGCCATCGCATTGTGCAATATATTCTACAAAGCGGATAAAACACCTTCATTACGCCACGAAAGAGCCTTTCATCTTCCATAAAGATATGTCATGCTCTACCTTACAACATACACCATATCCTTTGTCCCTTTGCAAATACATACATGCTAGCAAGCCTGACAAACATGCTATAAAAAGGTGATGCACGTCCATACCATAAGTGACAATAATCTCCATAAACATAAACCAATCTTACCGGAAAATTCCCATCATCAAAATGTGCTACTTCCCCTGGTGTAGACCCTCGCTATCGACCTCTCCAGCAACTCCCAACTCAAAATCTTTCTACCTGTCGTGTGTTCTCTGTACTTGCTGGTACGGTAAGACCGACGCCGACACTGACGCCGAAACATCTAGCGACGCACCCCCGGCTGCACCCTCTTACGTCGTCACCGATCCGTATTATCCCTCGAATTCGATGGAAACTATCGAGTTAAGGGTGATCAATCCTGACACTTCCGTGCACGGAGGACAGTAGTGTCTTCGATATAGACGAGGACGGTGAAGGATGGAAAAAAAGTCTTTTCGCCATCATGGCAGAAACTGAAAATCATTTGTCTTGATATCAAATCAAGGACGCTGTCTTCCTGCACCTCTTCTCTACCCCCCTTCCCCCGTTCCTTTTGTAGTGTCGTTGTGCGAAAGAAAATCGTCGAATCGTAGAACCGTCTCGCCTTTCGAACCGAGCCCTCTGACATCTTGGGTTTTCGGTGTCGGTTATGTGTTATTTATCGGTGGTTTAATAAACTCCCATGATGCCCTGCTCTTGATATCCCGTGTGGAAACTCCATTCTTGTGAAAACTCGTCTGGGCAGCCTCTACTGAATCTCCTCCATGACCACCTCCTTAACCTTGGACTCATCGCCCTCCTGATCAGCCGGTACATCTATTTCCCATACGTTAGTATTCAACTCTCATACAACCCTAATCCCCAAAACGTACCCTTCATGGCAACTACTCCCTCCGCTGCGTTCTTGCGCTGGAGCGCATATCCCATCTTCTTCTCCAACTTGCGCGCCTTCTTAGCGCTGAGCTTTGCCCTGGGTCCACTCGTGGGCAAAAGTCCAGGTCTGGCACCTCTCGTCGCATCCGCCTTGGCGATCTTGCCCTTGGGCGCTGTGGATCGCTTGCGCGCATCCTTTCGTGCCGTGGAGGCGCGGGCGGCGAGGCGGTTCAGGGAGGGACCGTTGGGGTTCTTGATGGACGGCATTTTAGCGAATTCTTGACGAGAATATCGGTGAAGGGTGAAGGAGTTGTGTGTGACGATGGCGACGTTGTGGGCTCGAAGGTAGTCGTGGACGGCAAAGGTTCGTTTTTCGGTCGAGAAATTCCCGATAACGATAAGACTTTTTGTTCAAAGGTGGGGGAACGATGGAGTTCTGATAAGGTCGATAAGGGTGCGCTAGTGTGCGCCAAGATGCTATGGGAAATGGAACTTGCATCTAGAACACCTGAATCTCATCCATCTGTTGAATAATCATGCTTCAATTCGCATAAGGATTCAGCCTACGTTTCTGATATTACGCAAATTTTCACATTTTCCACAACGTTCTGTCATCATAATCCTGATCATGGTTTCTTCTCAATATACACCTCTTCCTCGTGACCTCCAGGGCTATTCGTTCTGCATCTTCGAAAATGAATACTGGCCCAGACCTTGCGCCGTTAATAAACAAGCCTGATCGTTGGTACATGGTCATAATGTCATCCCTCCGTCCATCTATCGTACGCATGTCTCATTATTTCGGCCAACAGTGCTTGTTGGGCTATCATCGCCGTCTGTTGCGAACAACCTCCGGCCGGGCCCTTCGTCGTCGCTCGACAGACTATCAAGTTCAAACTCTTGAGCATCGTTTACCCGACCATCCTCTACAACTTGGCCGTTGACATGCGTGTAGCCACCCATATCCTTGGTATCAGCCGAAGAGTTTGAGAGGCGGTCCCAGAGATGAATGAGAATGTTGACAAAGAGGAACATCAGCGACGCAAGCGAGAACAGAATCAGGATGTAAGAAACGTGATCCATGGCTGAGCCCGCGACGAGCGACATCTGCTCTTCTGTGGCGGACATGAAGAGGAAGCCCGCGACGTACATGAGCTGTGATTGTTAGCGTCAGTTATGCTGGAGAAGCAACAAGACTTACATAAACAGGAATGTACTGAAAGCTGTTGAAAGAACGTCCATCCTCAGAGATCGAAGGCGCATCCTTCAAGACAAAGGCGATTTCGATGATTCGAGTAACACCAACCGCCATAAGAGTGTAGCCAAACATGCTATGTGTCGCAGCGCTGACCATCAACTCCTGGGGATGAGCCGACATGGCCCAGCCGGTGATGAAGATAACAAAACCAGGAATGAAGTTGCGCTTGGGGTTTCCATCTCGATCCTTGCTGAGCCAGACACCCGCCAGGCCAGCGGCCCACCAGATTATACCCATAGTCGTGTGCTGCCAATCGTTCTTGACCCAGTCAGTGCCCCATCGATGCTCAGTAAAGGTATTGACGAGGCCCCATGAGGCGATGGCGGCGCTGTCGTAAAACTCCTGGGACCGTCCACGGTTCTTGGTCCAGTGCTGACCAACAACAAGGAGGATTGTAAGGACGATTCCGTAAGCGATGAAAGCACTACCCATGATGAAGTGAGCTGCGCATTGACCGGTATGATCTCCCTGGCAAAAGCCCAGAGCCGTGATACCACCAAAAATCATCTGCGTCCATGAAAGAACGGGCATAGCCTTACCGATAATGGAGTGGCAAGGCCGAATAAGCTTGCGAATCTTGCCATTGATGCCCTTTTCCCAGTGTCCCTTCAAGTAGAGCCCGAGAACGACCTGCGCAGCAAGAAGAAGTTGCAGGATATGTGCAAATTTACCGTGGACGTGATTAGGGATAAATTCACGCCCTTTGTGTGCATGGCCCAAAAAGAAGCCCAGAATTGCAAGAATGGTACCGACAGCCTGAGTCGGGACGTGCCAGCGGTTCCTGGTCATCTATAGAACGTTAACATGACGAATTTGTTATGGCCGGGGTTTACCTACACCCAGGACCATGCCAGTTGGGAAGATGACGCCGTAAGCCAGCGTTTGGATCAAGATATGAATCCATAGTATCGTATCCTGCTGTTTGTCAGACTCGAACTCGCCAGAACGATTTTTGTCAAAGGCATACCAATGGTTCTACAGAAACAGTTTGTCCTTCGGGGATGTGGCTTGTGTCGTGCTCGTGGGCATGGGTAACTGTGCCAAGCGTTGCGATAACAAGCACCAAAGAGAGCGAGGGTGTACTCAACGCCCTCGCCCAAAGTCCTATAGCCATGGCTTGTTATTTCTTATAGGTGCACAAGTTCGTGTTTACGTATCGAAAGTCGTCAACAGAACAATGCGGCCGATGCGGTTCGTTGATCGTATCGTGGCTGGTATTTGTAGGATTCGTGGTGGGGGATCGCTCAATGCGGGACGTTTGGGTGGTCGAAGATGACGGCACGACTATTGATGAGACTGGGTTGTCTAGGACAACGGATGAGGAACAGAGCAATTGCGCCCAGTGGTACAGAACAAAACTGTTGAGGAATTGAAAAAGGAATAGAAATACATCAAGGAAAAGAAAAACAGGGCCGACAACAAGAGGCAAAATATGGAGAAAAAACGCCCTGGGCTGGCTCACAACCTCTACTCAGAGAAAGACCAAGAAGCCTTCGAATGGGGAAACTTGATGATTTGGAGGCTTGACAGGCCCGGACGCCAAGGCCCGGACGCTTCGGCACTGGGGCAGCTTTCCGCATTACAAGAAGCCTGTTCGTGATTGGTTGTAGGTATCACGTACCTGGCCCTAGAGACAGCCAGATAACAAATCAAGAAATGCTTTTTCCCTCTACTTGCGATTCAGATGATGGAGAAATATCTCCGGCCCATTACTGGCCATGTCCATGATGAACGCCGAGGTTCGTGGGCCCGGTGTTTCTTTTGTACATCCGAACGCCGGCTCGAACGGCACCGCAATGAGTTATAGGGTTCCCTATCCTTGTCTTGCTTCCATCATGAAAGATGGGGTTGGTCTTGTCGAATACGTTACCTGTGTATGTTTTGTTTATGTCTGCATCCCCCTCACGTCATCCCATTTGTTTCTACAATATTGGCTTGACAGCTTGGCCAAGTATTGTTTCTTGTCGCTCGGGTAGACATTTTGGTCATAATTCACTAAGAAAAAACGACCAAGCTTTTCCTTAATTATTTAGATTCCTGGGTACAAGCCGCTGATTCAGCACTTTTTCTCTGTTACTCACTGCGCTGTCTCTTAACACCTGGTATCTTGGCAGTGAAACCAAAATGTCACTGCAGATAGTAGACCAGTGTGTCGAGCGTATTTTATGTTTTAGGAGCATAAGAGACCCGGATTTCCCTCCAATTCATAAATAGTTCCCGTTCAAAAGCACTGGTCTTGCAGCACGATTGTCATATCACTAATTAATCCGAACCCTTCTACAAACAAGGAAAACTCAAGCGCCATCAGCATGGCGACTCATGAGGGAAGAGACACCAACGTAGCTCTAAATATTGCTTTGGGAATTATCATTGCATTCAACATTGTCTGCTGCATTCTCACTTTTTACCTGATTTTTTATCTTCGGAAACTTGAACACGACAGCCGAGACAGCGTTGACGATAGTGATGACAACACCATTGAGCTTCAACCACGAAGTAGAAGCATCGAGAATCTCCGAGATGAGTATCCTCGAGGTTCTCAAAGCAACGGGAAGAGCGTCACGCTGCCAGAAGGGTATGGCCAAGCTAGGCAGGCCTCGTTTGTCCTCCCAGATGAACTCGAACGCTATAGTAGGCCATGATAGGAGAATCGGTAAACTGGGGCTTTGTGAACAATCAACCGCTGGAGACCACTACACGTAGAGTTCGCTAGGAAAAAATAATTCTCTTGACGAATAACCAAGTTCAACGATCGATATTGGCCTTTGTAGTGTTCTTCAGAATTGCTTCATAGATGTTATCCAAGTAACCTGTTCTTCAACAAAGCCGCCCCCGCATCTAACTCGAGACCCAAACGCCAAACACCCTGATATGCATCTAACTACCAGCCAGCATTCTCTAGTCAGACTTCGTCTTCCCTTCCACCGTTTCAAAAAGACCCTTGACCTTTTCCCAGAGCTCAGCTTCCATGTCTCTCTCAACCCTTGTTCCTCGACTGTTCAGCCACCCTACATCCAGATTCCCAATAGCCCCTACCCCATTAGGTTTCAGAGATGCCTTAGCTGGTGCGTTGGGATCCTGGCGTTGAGGATTAGAAAGGTTGACGATGCCCGCTTCCTCGAGAGCCATGATCTGTCGCTTCATCTTGACGTCAACGGTGTGAAGCGTTGTCAGAAAAGAGTCCGTCGCTGTTCGAAAGGCTTCTATCTGTGATGGAGGGTCTAGAGAAGGATAGTTTGATTGGGTGGGGTCCGAGTTGGAAGACGAAGGCACAGTGAGAGAGTTGAGAGCTGTGGATGTGTGCTTCATGAGTTCGACGACGCAATTGTCAATGGCGTTGAGTTGCTGAATGTTTTCTTCGACAGTAAAGGGTTTGTGAATGTGCGACTCATCTGTATCGCCCATTACAACGTCATTAGGAGAAGCCATGACTCGGAATCTCTGAGTCCGCCCAAGAGAAAGACTGCGGAAATCGACAAGTATGAGTTAATGGTTGCCAAAAGTGAGAAGTAGGCGGCTGGTCAGGAAAAGGGTTGTAAAAGTAGCGGTGTCAGCGAGCTAACAGATCTGGCGAGTCTGTGACAAAGGACCGTGAGAGAAAGAAATATGAGTGCTGGTAAGATTTGAAGTTGTAGTGTCGGCTGGGTGTGAAATGAAGTTGTCAGATCGTTTTAATTGACGAGAAGTTGGGAGAACGGGTACGTATCATGTCGGTGAATCCCCGTCGCCAGGTCCAGCTTGTCTTGTCTGGTGGTCTGTGCGTCCTTACAGGGAACAACCTCAGCGACTGCATTCGATAAGCAATAACAGATTGAAATGCTCTTTGTGCTAGGAAAGACTAAAAGAGTAGGTCTCCGTTAAATCAATTTTTGAGGGAAAATATTTCCATCCAAAATTCTCCAATAGACAGCTGCCAATACCTTCTTCAAAACTGTCAGCTGCTTGAGAAACATGGACTTCGCTTAAACCTCGGGTATCTCGGAGATTTCGCGTGTGCTCCAACAACGCGCCTCAGGCTTGGGTAATTAACTTGAGCATTGCAGGAACTCATCCAACAGCATCAAATCGCGGCCTCGGTCTATCCTGAAGTTTGATTCAGTGATGCCCTATCTTTGAAAGCTTCATCTTCACCCAAACACATTGTTCATCAGCTACGACGCCACTTTCGCCAGCCTGGTTAATCACACTGTTGCCCTCATCCTTCCTTCGCATCCCAACACGGAGTCGCTGCCTTCAGTAGGCATTTGGGCCTGATTTCAGAGACGCTGGGCTTACAAATTCATGGCATGAGCTTCGCATAATCGAATCCACCCAAAATCGACACCTTTCTATTACAACAAACACACTATTGACGCATCGACTTGAGTTGGTATCATGTCTGCGCCAACCCCAACACCTGGTGCCCCTGCACAAGGCGCATATCAACCACCAGCTCCAACTCCACCAGCACCAGCACCTGCGCAGACTGGACAGGCGGCTGCGACGACAAGTGCCCCCATGTCAAACCAGAATCTGAATCAAATTGTAGGCTGACTTGAATCTTCTTTATCTGCGCTCTTTATTCGCATTTTCGTTGATCTCGATGACGGGTTTGCTAATGATACTTCAGGTCACAGACTATCTCCTTAAGCGTGGTTTCAACAGGACAGAAGAGATTTTCCGCCAGGAATCAAAGCACCTGGGCCCAGATGGTAAACCCATCTATCAACTGGCTAATCTTGGCCCCAAGAAATATGCCAGAGCTTTTAGTCTTCTTCGAGAATGGGTTGAGAATAATTTAGATATCTACAAGGTTAGTCCTACTCCAGGACTTCGTTTCATGCGTGCTGACGAGCGTAGTTTGAACTATCCAAACTTCTCTGGCCCATGTTTGTCTACTCCTTTCTCGAGCTTGTCAGCCATTCATACGCCGATGATGCCAAGACCTTCCTCAAAGACATTGGCCCCTACTTTCAACCCGTTCATGCCGATGATCTCAAGACACTCTCTACCGTCACTTTACCACAACACATCAACGAGAACTCAATGACAAAGCTCTACCGGGAGAATAAATACCGGATACCTCTGAATCAACATGCCAGCGGTGACCTCTTCAACTTCCTGGAACGGGAGTCTGACCAGGGCGGATCAGTCATCCGTCAGCTTTTGGCCACTCACTGTCAGATCGATTCGACCTCTCGAGGCCCAATCACTCAGTTCAGCTTTGAGGCCGTGTACCGAAAGTCGAGGAACATGGAGCTGGAAGATATTGATTCCAACGAAGGTATTCCTGGAGTAAACATTGGACTTTCAAACAAGGACGTTCTTGACCCTAGTGCCCCTCTCAAACTTGGACCCTTGCCCATGGACCCCGATTTGCGAGATGATGTTCGAGCAGAGATCGAAGATGAGGAACGAAGAAACCCACCTGCTGCCGGCCATCCTACTTTGATTGACGAGTTCGATCAGAGAATAAAGCGCGAGGAGAGCGCCGATGCACCCACCAGAGCGGAATTACCTCTTCCTCCGTCCAGGCCTCGTGACATCATGCTGGAAATGCAGAAGCTGCGAGAAAATCGGGATCGCTTCAAGATCGAGGGTCAAACCGGTGGAACTGGGGTCCCAATAAGTGCTTGCATGTTTACTTTCCACAATACCCTTGGGAGGTGAGTTGATCAGCTCTTTTGCCTTACCATGAATGCTAATGATGGATAGTGTTGCATGCATGGACTTCTCCAACGATGGACAAATGGTGGCAGCTGGCACAACCGAATCTTATATCCGCGTATGGTCTCTAGATGGAAAGGCCTTACCGACAATGAACCCTCACGAGAAGGATACCAAGTTCAACAGCCGGAAGCTCATTGGACATGCGGGGCCAGTGTACGATGTGTCATTCTCAGACGCTGCCTCGGGTCCTCCACAGAGACTATTTGGAGATGAAGGGCGAGCTAACCCGGCCATCGACACGAGGCCAAGGCTGCTTCTCTCGTCCTCCGCCGACGGCCAGATTCGTCTATGGTCTCTGGAATCGTGGAGCTGTTTGTGCTTGTACAAGTCCCACGACGGTCCCGCCTTCAGATCTCTGTGGGGCCCTCATGGACATTACTTCATCAGCGGTGGCTATGATAAAGCAGTCCGGGTGTGGATGCAGGATCATGCCTCGCCGCAACGACTTCTCGTGGGCCACGATACATCGATCTCGGCTCTTGCGTGGCACCCCAACGGATTGTATCTCTTCTCAGCCTCTGACGAGACGGACAAGTCAATCCGAATGTGGTCCGTAGTGACTGGCGCATGTGTGCGTGTTTTCACAGGCCATACAGACTACATTAGTGCTCTGGAGTGTGCCCCCAATGGAAAGATCTTGGCGAGCGCTGACTGCGCGGGCAATATCTTTTTCTGGGATCTTTCCAAGGGCACCCGCATCAAGCGATCTCGCGGTCATGGAAAGGGTGGGATCTGGTCCCTGAGCTTTAGCGTCGAGTCCAACGTCCTTGCGTCTGGCGGTCAAGATGGCACGGTACGACTTTGGGATGTCGAACTACCTGCGGACCCTCAGAAGGTGAACCAACAGCAAGTTGGCAGTGACTCTGCAGTTGCGGGCGTGGATGGAGCAAACGTGGGCAACACAGCAGGTGACGGTTCTCGAATTACGGCTGGTACCTCTGGACAAGCGGGGGGTAGCAGCACCACGGGGGGAACTCACAAGAAGAAGAACAAGGAGGTGATGATCACGCCAGACCAAATCAGCGCATTTCCGACCAAGAAGACACCGGTTATGAAAGTCAAGTTCACACGAATGAACTTGGTGATAGTCGGGGGCTGCTATGACCCAGAACGCTAGGAGCGGGCAGCACCTAGTCTTGAGAACCTCCAATCGATCCGCATGCGAAAGCTTGCGGCCCGGGTTCAAATTGGACTGGGACGAGAGACGTTCATCCACAGGGAGAGGACGAATTCGCTGCGAGGAAAGTCTATGAAATCCTACCAGCACTCTTCCTTTTCTAGGCAGTGGCATATAAAAGCGCAACATTGAGATGCTGATATTGAGGAGTTTCGGGTTGGACGGTAAGATGAGTTGGTTTTGGAAGCTCAAATGCCGCTTGTACGAGTTATAGAGAACATGAACAATCAATTTTGAGCCCATAAATTTTACAACCTCAAAAAAATGACTGATAAATGCCCGTGAATTTGCGTCACAGAGATATGAATGTCCGAGATGCAATTGTCTTGTAGAGAACTGCATAGTACTAACCCACGAGGATGGAAGTTTGAAGTCGTTGAAGAAAATGGAGACATACTGTCCTGGACAAGTGCGTGTGTGGGGCCACCTCCTCTGACGTCCATCTTGAGGCCTGTGCTTGTGCTTGCCTGGGTCCAGCGGGCAGTTTACCTCGCCGTAGGGGAACTTCCCCCAAACTGGAAGCTTGTCAGGTTTCCCATCTATCTTACATCGCGTCACCATACTAGACCTCGTCGACAAGCTCGCATTTGTTTCAATCACGAGCTTCGCTATCTCTACAATACCCGTTTACTGTTTGACTAGCAAGAATGGACGTCGAAGAGTCGCCATGGGCCGACTCCTCTCAGGCCGGCCAGCAACAAGCGCAGTCCAAGGGTGCGGCCGCGCAATCCTCATCAACACCAGCTCCCTCCGCTACCTCCTCGGCTCCTCGTCCCTCTCGCGGACCCCGTCGTCTTGTTGCTCAGCCTACCCGTCTCGAAGCCGTCGATGATCCCCTCGGCCCTCTCGGCGGTGCCTCGGACGACAATGCCCCCGCCCAAGATTCTCCTCCGGTGCCTCCGCAGAAGGAGCAGGTCGTGATCCGCACCACAATGCCCCAGCAGGCTCAGCAGGCTCGTAGACCTGTGGACCCTCATCATATCGACGACGAGGAGCACGATGGCTCGAAAGCTCCCAGAGCTCCCCCGCCGGTTGACGCTGCCCAGCCGAGCAACGTGAGAAGCAACACGCAGCCCAGCGTCAGCGTTGAGCAGGCTTCTAAGCCGACCTTCAACATCACTGTGGGAGACCCTCACAAGGTCGGCGATTTGACAAGCTCACACATCGTATACTCTGTGCGAACAAAGGTGAATATCAAGAAGCTCCTAGGCTAGCTTTATTCTCTGACATACCATGCATAGACCACCTCCAAGGGATACAAGCAGCCCGAATTCGAGGTCAAGCGCCGATACCGCGACTTTCTTTGGCTCTACAACATCCTCCACAGCAACAACCCCGGAATTGTTGTGCCTGCTCCCCCTGACAAGCAGGCGGTTGGCCGTTTTGATAGCAACTTTGTCGAGAGTCGTCGCGCCGCCCTAGAGAAGATGCTCAACAAGACCGCCTTACACCCCACACTGCAGCACGACTCCGACCTGAAGCTCTTCCTAGAGAGTGAATCGTTTAACGTTGATGTGAAGCACAAGGAGCGAAAAGACCCAATTCCTAGTGAGAGCAAGGGTGTGCTCGGCTCCCTGGGCATCAATGTTGGCGGCGGGAACAAATTTGTGGAGCAGGATGACTGGTTCCATGATCGCAAAGTCTATCTGGATGCGCTCGAGAACCAGCTCAAGGGACTTCTCAAGGCCATGGAGACTATGGTTGGCCAGCGGAAGATGATGGCCGAGGCTTCTGGCGACTTTTCTGCATCGCTTCACGCCCTTTCTACAGTTGAGGTCTCGCCTTCGCTGTCGGGTCCCCTTGATGCGCTTTCTGAGCTGCAGCTTACGATCCGCGATGTTTATGACCGACAAGCCCAGCAGGATGTTTTGACCTTTGGCATCATCATCGAAGAGTATATCCGACTGATCGGCTCTGTCAAACAGGCGTTTGGCCAGCGACAGAAGGCCTTCTATTCTTGGCACTCGGCCGAATCGGAGCTCCAGAAGAAGAAAGCTACGCAGGACAAGCTGCTCAGACAGGGCAAGAGTCAACAGGATCGACTTAACCAGGTGGGCGCTGAGGTAAATGAATCGGAACGAAAGGTGCACCAGGCCAGGCTTCTGTTTGAGGACATGGGTCGCTTGATGAGAAGCGAGCTTGACCGGTTCGAGCGGGAGAAGGTAGAGGACTTCAAGAGTGGTGTTGAGACTTTCTTGGAGAGTGCAGTCGAGGCCCAGAAGGAGGTGAGTCTGAGTTGCCCAAGTGAAGTGGAAAAGACTAACAACGCGTCTAGCTTATCGAAAAGTGGGAGACTTTCCTGATGCAACTAGATGCAGAGGACGATGAGTCGGCCTTCTACCGTCCACCCGTCTACCAGCAACAGCAGCAGCAGAAGGGCACTGGCGAAACTGCGGTTGAACGCGCTCGCGCGAGGATAAACGATGATTCCGACTAAGGATTGAGGCCGGAGTCTCTTAACTTGGAATTACTTGATCTTACTGGAGACAGGATTGCTCAGTAGTGAAGGGGGGAGACATTTGAAACCGAAGGTGTTAGCTGACCATTGACCTTTTCAAGGTCCGGAGCCGCGTGTTTCTATATCATACAAGCCTCGAGGCCTAAACTGTTGTACATATCGAACCACCCAAACCATGCTCCAGCAGTCCCAGAATTTGCCAGCAGTAATCTAGACATGACACTTTATACCCTCTACTAGCTTGAATTCCCGAAGTGTTTGACAATGGCGTTGAAGGTGCTCGTGACTGCAATGTTCTCCAATCTATTGATACAAATCTTGACACCGTCGTTTACTTTCTCTTCTTGGCCTGCTTCTTGGGCCCAGAGTCCTTCATTGATGTTGCGTCCTGAGCAGGGGCATAGCCAGTAATGAGGTCGGCATAGCCACCATCCTCCTCAGCACCCTCCTCACCCGAGGCAGCATCGTACGCGCGACCGAAACGCTCTCGGAAAGCGGCAAGCTTACCGGCCTCATCCAGCTCGACGTTCTTGAGTGACGTCTCGGAAGGCTGCCACAGGAGCGTGTTGCGCGTGTCCTTGGTGGCACGGTAGATGGGTAGGGGACTCGTGGTTCGCATCGTGTAGGAGGAGCCGTCGGAGAGAGTGACTAGTTGGGTGAAGGTATAGGGGCGACGAGGTCGGGCAATAAAAGTCGCATTACGGACTTGGATCGGGGAAAAGCATCGTGAGGAGGGCGATGAGGTAGAAAGGAGGAGAGTTGTTCGCTTTGGCGTCAGGGCCATGGTTGAGGGGAGCTTGGCCATTACAAGAGATGGGCACAGCAGCGAGGGAATTGAACGTCGAGGCCAGAAGAGGAGAATCGAGTAGTCCCTAGAGAGTCGGGGCGGGCAGGACTGTCGCTGAGTCGCTGAATTGTACGTCTAACTGATTCGGATTGTATGGGATGGTTGATTCTTGAAGTTGCTCGGGTAAAATTTGGGGATGGCCGGGACAGGCGCCGGATGGACAGGGGTTAGAAAAAGCTTTATCGATAAGGAAACTGGTGATGGACTTCGGACTCCCTGCACAATGCGAAGTTTGCTTCAAAGACGACATGATGATCACGACCGAGTAGGTGGAATACTCAATAGAACACAATCACAAGAAAAATGCCCTATGAATTGTCATGAAGAGTTCATGGGTGCTTCGCAGTAGAGTTGAGAAGGTGTGCGAGACGACGATGAGAGGGAGACGGGGATTGAGCTCTTTGACGACGACGAACGCTTTGAGGATAAAGCAAATTGCTGAGAACAGATCATTTGTATGTGAGGGCTATTCCAAGACAACTGGAATATGGGGTACTCGACCGTTACTGTCACAATGGCTTCGAAGTGGTCATCATCCTAATCGTGAGTACACCAAGACACCCAGACCAGGCTCTCAACTGACCCTCTTTAGATATACTATCTCGAAACATCCATGTGTCAACATCGCAAAAATCATGGCACACCTCCCCCCGAAGCCCTCCGACATCCCATCCTACGAAAACACTGCCTCTTCCCGAACAACTCCGCTCCATCATGCGTCTCCTCCCCCACAGCGCCGTCGTCTGCACATCGCAACAGCCCGGAGACGGTCCTCGCGCCATGACAATGTCGAGCTTCACATCATTAACACTCTCTCCCACACCACTCGTAACATTCAACATCGCCACGCCTAGCAGAACCCTCAATGCCATCCGCGCCAGCGACTCCTTCTGTGTACATATCCTCGTGGGTGACGAGCGAGGCGCCTCAGTGGCGGACCACTTCACCAAGGGAAATGCAGGAGGGAATGCACTAGAGGGGTTCGAACATGTGTACCCTGAAGAGGAGAAGGCGCCGGTGCTGAGTGGTGAAGGAATCATGTTTGCGCTGAGGTGCAGGGTTGTCAAGGATGCGGTTGACGGGGGACTTATGAGGGTGAGGGATCATGTTATTGTCGTGGGAGAGGTGGTGGAAATGGTGAGGGTCAACGGTGAAGAGGACTTTGGACTGGTCTATGCGGATAGAAGGTATAGACAGGTTGGAGAGGCGCTGGAGAATGATGATGTAAAAATGTAAGAAGTGTGGAATATAGACTGTAACTATACTTGTACATCATGGAATACAACACAATGTTCGTCACGGTCTAGTGCATGATTGCTCCTGGGTAAACCTGAGTGTAGCTGGCGTTAAAGACTCTTTGGACTACATATCAAAACTTAGAATATCAAGAGAATGTAATGTTAAAAATTTAAGCCTTTTTGATTAAGTTGCGGGACGGCTGTTGACCATCGACCGCCATATTCCTGTTAAACTTCTATACCACGCACGTATCAAGCCAGGAATTAAGGTATGCACCTCCTCAGTAGTGCGATTCATTCATCTGACGGCCAGCCAGACTGACAAAAATGAAATGCTGGTTGCTGGACAGAGCAAAGTTTGAAGACTCTCCGGTACAGGGAATCGAACCCTGGGCTCCGCGGATCAAGATGTTCTCTCAAGTTATGAGAGCGCGAAATGTTAGCCACTACACCATACCGGATGCTGATTGGATGAGACTTGTGTTGCAAAATTCGCTTCAAGTTTGTCAACTTGCCATCAGTCATCATCACTCAATCGTCAACGTCAGAAGCTTTGGTTCTCTGACAGCATTGAACGCCACAATACTTTCTAAAAACAATTTCGGTGTAGGACATGACTGGATCCGACGACAAAATGATCCCTCAACTATCGTACTACAACAGCCTTACACAGATTCATCTAGAATTTACTATGGGTTAGAAGAGCCTAGAATTATTTCCATGTGGGGGGTTGGTCTTGTCCCCCATCAGCCTTGAATGAGGGGAAGACTGCACCTCAGACCACATCAGATTTGTGAAGGGCAAGCGAGTGAGAGCATTGATTGATAAAATTTTCAAATTAGCCATCTTCAAACTTTTCCGGCGAATGATTCCCAAGTGCCCTGTTTTCTATCCTGACTCAAGTGAGTTGATTGACCGTTGGAGGTCCATATACTTCCCTATACCTCGAAGCTTACGCACATGGGCTGCTGCTATTGTTGAGGCGACCTGGGGCCTATGGAAGGCTCTAGCAAGATCTGGCCAATCAATAATGCCCCACCCTGCGTGCTTGCAAGTTCGTGTTTGCCGCCGGGCCCACTGCAGCCCTCCAGGTCCCTCTGTGCTTTGGGGTAAGTGCCTGGAATGAGTACGTAACTGACACAGTGAGCGGGCAAGCAGAGTGGCGGGCCTGGAGGTGGGACGGATGGGAAAAGAGGCAAAGAGAAGGCGGTGGCCACTTTCCGGAGGAAGCGTTAGCGGTTGCTATGGTTGCCTGCAGAAGAAGGGAAGCCTCACTGTCCGCTAGGCAAGTGGTTACGTTAGGTGGGCATTTTTGACCGTAGAATCCCATGGAAGCCTCACAAGGGAGAGAAGACAATGGAAGGAAGGAGGGGCCGGCCGCCAGCCTACATATTTTTTTCAACTTCACCTCTTGACATTTCTTCTTTTTTTTCCCTCCCTCTCCTCCTCATACCATCTCTAAAACAAATCTCTCTGTCCGTTTTCCACTTGAGAATCAAGTCTTCCTGCATTAGACGACTCTTGTGCATTTTTCCTTTTCTGTTTCACGAATCCCTCTCAAGGTACGTACGATATCTTCCCTAGCCCTGTGCTTCATGCCCGCCTGTCCTTCAGAACTTCACCGTTGCATTGAGTTTCACCGCTCAGCGCAACGTTTTTTGCACATGACAATTAGGCAATCTCTTGCCAGAGACCTTGAGCTGTTGTCTGATCTGATGCTGTACGGGATTGGTTATGAAACCTGAGTCTTGGGAGCTTTATGGTTCCATGACTTTCTTTACCCCTCCATTGTCTTCCGACCAAATACACATATTTCCACCTCGAAATTCAACCGAACTCAAATACGACCAACTTCTCAGTTACTAACTTTTCTCACCATAGTTACGATTCCTTTTGATACCCGACACCATGTCTGAGACTTTCGAGTTCCAGGCTGAGATCTCTCAGCTTCTCTCCCTGATCATCAACACCGTCTACTCCAACAAGGAGATTTTCCTTCGAGAGCTTGTCTCCAACGCTTCCGATGCCCTCGACAAGATCCGATACAAGGCCCTTTCGGACCCTAGCCAGCTTGAGTCTGGCAAGGACCTCCGAATTGACATCATCCCCGACAAGGTCAACAAGACCTTGACCATCCGGGATACCGGTATTGGTATGACCAAGGCTGTAAGTAATTTCGCCCTAAATTGCAACATTCAGTTGCTAACAACCTGCAGGACCTTGTCAACAATCTGGGTACGATTGCCCGCTCCGGTACCAAGCAGTTCATGGAGGCTCTCACCGCTGGTGCCGATGTTTCCATGATCGGTCAGTTCGGTGTTGGTTTCTACTCCGCCTACCTTGTCGCCGACCAGGTCACCGTCGTCTCCAAGAACAACGATGACGAGCAGTACATCTGGGAGTCCAGCGCTGGTGGTACTTTCTCCATCAAGACCGACACCGAGGGCGAGCAGCTCGGCCGCGGCACCGCCATCATCCTTCACCTCAAGGATGAGCAGACTGAGTACCTGAACGAGGCCAAGATCAAGGAGGTTATCAAGAAGCACTCCGAGTTCATCTCCTACCCCATCTACCTTCACGTCGAGAAGGAGACCGAGACCGAGGTCCCCGATGAGGAGGCTGACGTCGAGGAGGTCACCGAGGAGGGTGATGACAAGAAGCCCAAGATCGAGGAGGTCGATGACGAGGAGGAGGGCGAGAAGAAGCCCAAGACCAAGAAGGTCAAGGAGACCAAGATCGAGGAGGAGGAGCTCAACAAGCAGAAGCCCATCTGGACTCGCAACCCCCAGGATATCGAGCAGGAGGAGTATGCTTCCTTCTACAAGTCCCTCTCCAACGACTGGGAGGATCACCTTGCTGTCAAGCACTTCTCCGTTGAGGGTCAGCTCGAGTTCCGTGCTATCCTCTTCGTTCCCAAGCGTGCTCCATTCGATCTCTTCGAGACAAAGAAGACAAAGAACAACATCAAGCTCTACGTCCGCCGTGTCTTCATCACTGATGACGCCACCGACCTCATCCCTGAGTGGCTTAGCTTCGTCAAGGGTGTTGTCGACTCCGAGGATCTCCCTCTCAACCTGTCTCGTGAGACTCTTCAGCAGAACAAGATCATGAAGGTCATCAAGAAGAACATTGTCAAGAAGTCTCTTGAGCTCTTCACCGAGATCGCCGAGGACAAGGAGCAATTCGATAAGTTTTACAGCGCCTTCTCCAAGAACCTCAAGCTTGGTATCCACGAGGACTCCCAGAACCGCTCCGTCCTCGCCAAGCTCCTCCGCTTCAACTCCACCAAGTCTGGCGATGAGCTTACCTCCCTCTCCGACTACGTCACCCGCATGCCTGAGCACCAGAACAACATGTACTACATCACTGGCGAGTCCATCAAGGCTGTCCAGAAGTCTCCCTTCCTCGACGCTCTCCGCGAGAAGGGTTTCGAGGTTCTTTTCCTCGTTGACCCCATTGATGAGTACGCCATGACTCAGCTCAAGGAGTTTGAGGGCAAGAAGCTTGTCGACATCACCAAGGACTTCGAGCTCGAGGAGACTGAGGATGAGAAGAAGGCCCGCGAGGCTGAGGAGAAGGAGTACGAGGGACTTGCTAAGGCCCTCAAGAACGTTCTTGGCGAGAAGGTCGAGAAGGTTGTTGTTTCCCACAAGCTCGGCTCCTCCCCTTGCGCTATCCGAACTGGTCAGTTCGGTTGGTCTGCCAACATGGAGCGTATCATGAAGGCTCAGGCTCTCCGTGACACCTCCATGTCCAGCTACATGTCTTCCAAGAAGACCTTCGAGATTTCCCCCAACTCTGCTATCGTTCAGGAGCTCAAGAAGAAGGTCGAGGCTGACGGCGAGAACGACCGCACTGTCAAGTCGATTGTCCAGCTCCTCTTCGAGACCTCTCTCCTCGTCTCTGGCTTCACCATTGACGAGCCCGCCGGTTTCGCCGAGCGCATCCACAAGCTTGTCCAGCTTGGCCTCAACATTGAGGAGGATGACTCTGCCCCTACCGACGCTGCCACTGGTAACGCTGACGTTCCCGCCGCCACTGGTGACAGCGCCATGGAGGAGGTTGACTAAATGACCATGCACGACAAACGGGATACCACAAAAGTCAACGGAGTTGAAGGGTTTTCGGTTTTAATGAGAGCAATAAGGTCTTTTATGTCTTCTGGTTTTTCATGCGATGAAGGCTCGTTGAATTTTACGTAGCCAACTTTACCATAATTCCCCGATCTTGAATCAAATGGGGATTGGGTGTAACTCTAGCTAGCTCATGATCATGAGACAGATGAGGTAGATGCGACAATGCAAATGGTACAGAACAAAATATTTGTGTCAGTGATATTTGTGTGATGAGCTTCCAGGCTGCCCTGTACAACGTGGGTTGTATATTATTCCAAAGAAGAAGTGAAGATTGTCCATAAATTATGTCGCAGTTGACTTGACCTGAATGTGTGTAGTCAATCATGTCTGCACGCTGAACTTGTTTGATCCCGCTCGATGCTCTACAGCAGAACATCAGGCACACATGTGATTTATCTTCATGATATTACATAGATATTTACAAGCCAACTCACCATTCCTTCCAAACTTGGAAAAGGGAAATGGTGTGAAGTGTTTTGACATGACCAATCAACGTCTGGATAGATTACTTTACATGAGACATATGCAGTTGTATAATGAGTATTTAAAAATAGCGAGTTGAGTAGACTATCGAGTCCCCCGTGGTATCATAAGTGGAAGAAAAACATAAAGAAGGCCGGTGACAGCTATCGTAGCTGCACTCTCCCGTGCCAGCAATGACGTGCATGTTCTGGTATCAGTTGCATACTCCAAAAAGTGCAGCACCGTATATGTGCCAGGTATAGCAGAGAAATGGAAACATAGTGACGGGAACAAGATGAATATCTATGTGTGCACGCTCCTCCCTCATGACTATAGCAGAACGTACAGTGCGCAAATCTAGTGGGTGAAAGAGTCAGTTGTGCTGTGGTCAAGGTTATGCAGGGGTAACTTACCAGGCTCAGGCCCAGAACCATGGAGCACCAGAAACACACGTTGTTGAGTGTCTCACGGCCTCGAACCCATCGGGTGCGCTGGAGTACCACAATGGGCAATTGAAGCATCTGACATATGAAGCCATAGCCCCGAAGCTTCTTGGTGATACAAGCCATGACGATCTCGTGGCCTAATGCGGAGATGAGGAAGGTGAGGCATGTGGCGGCAAGCCTTCCGACACGCGGACGGGAGGCGCTGTAGACGTGTCGACGAAGGAAGCTATAAACGGGAACGTTCCACTCTCTCGAAAACTCCATCCAGTCAGTCGAGTTCCACCAGTCAGCGTAAAAGTGTCGATCAGCGAAGCGAGTAATTTCGGCAAAGGCTCCGAGGACGTACTCGAAGATGACGAGGAAAACAAGGAGAAAGGTGAGCATAAAAGGGAAGAGTAGCCATGAGATTGTCTCTGCAAGAATGAGAGCAGTTTCGGAAACGGATGAAACAGCCTGGACAGCGTCGAGGCGTGCCGATGCCTCGACGAGGATGGGCAGAATGAATTCTTCGGAGATGATGGTGAGTAGGAAGATGCAGCCGAATGTGGCAATGGTCTTTGCAATGAGCGATGTCCAGTTGATCGAGGCCATGCGAGGATACTCGATCTCATAACACAAAGTCGGACAAAGGATATAATCGCAATAGTTGTACCAGGTGAGGTTGGCCGGGTAGGTAACATTGCCCATGGGACTGGTAAGCTCACGGGCAAGGCCCTCTCGCAGGTCGTCGACCTCGTCAGCGCTGGCGCTGGCGCTCGCAGGTGGACTACGCATTTGTTGGACAACGTTGAGGTCCTCAATATCGTCATTACTCCTGTTGCTATCGCTCTTGATGACGTCGCTCTTGTTACCGTCACTCTCTGTTCGCTTCGGTTGCCGGCGTCTTCGCTGGCTACGCTGACGGCGGCGCTTCTTGCCATTAGTGCTGGTCGTGGAAGTAGAGGCCGCAGCAGGACTGATCGGGTGGTCAGTAGTGGGATAAACGTAGGGTGGGCGGCGATCGCGAGCGGACGTAGGATTGTCTAGTGAACGAAGGCGTTTCTCCGTCTCAGAGAGATGGCCGTTGTAGAAGGCATAAGAGTGCATCTTCATGAGTAGAACCATAGTGTGGAGGAGGAAGAAGACCTGGGCTGTCCACATCCATTCGAAATGGAAGGGAATCATAACCCAGAGAGAAAACCAAGCAACCTGGTATATGCTTTGGAGGGCCATGCCACCTTGGGCCCATGTGCCAGCAGTTCCCGGCTTAGCTTTGCGTGCAGCTCTGTGCAGTGGTAGACTGATGGCGGTAGATGCGACCATGAGGAAGTCGGCGACTGCAAGGTGCCAAAGCTTTACGGTGAAGAGACCCCAGATCTGTACACGCAGAGGAAAACCAGTATCCTTAATATTGCGAAGCATGCTTGTGATGCCCATGATGGCCAGGCCGATCCAAAACAGGTTGAAGAAGCCATGGAAGTCTCGATAGTCGCTTGCGGGATCGAAATGGCTAACCCGGGAGGCGAACTCGATGGTTGGAAAGATCCGGCGGCGTTGTTCGGCGCGAACCTGCTTGCGAGCATAGGAGAGGGACTTGGTCGATGGGGGAGCATTTTCTGGTAGGGGTGTCGAGCGGCCACTAAAGGAGGATGTCAGCTAGTGAGTAAGGAATGGAAGGAGTAGAAGGAATGGAGAGCGTACCTAGTCAGGCCGCTGGCAGTTGTAGTGCTCGCCGTATCAGGAATCAGATGAGGGTCGTCAACAGCGAGGTACATCTGAGAAACTTGTGAAATCTGAGAGTGTTGAGGCTTCCGCGGGCGAGGACGGAGGACATGATCGTAATCGTTTGTATAGCCGTTGGCCATGACATCTGCCGAAGAGCTCATGTTTGCGATGTCAAGTGCGCGCTCGAGGGTCGGTTCTCTTCGTTGTGATGTTATCCGGAAGTAAAGGTGTTTTTCTCAATCTCCCTCTGGGAGCTGAGTCGTGTGTGACGGGAGCAAGTCAAGCCGTGAGGAGAGTAGACGTTGGGGCAAGGTAGGGCTATCGGCGCAAGTCAGGGCAGAAGGCGGCGGGACGGAAAGGGAAAAAGCAATGACGACTTGGAAGAAGCGAAGGTTAAAGAATCAACTTTTTTGAAATAGTACTCTGAGCAAGTCGTTCAACGACAGTTGCAAAATGTATTGTAGGGTACGACCAAGTAAATGAGAAAACGCTACAAGATGAAAGATGGATGGAGATGGAATGTTTAGTCTGAAAGACCGACAGAGTTGTTGGGAGCCCAGAGTCCCTGACACCCAGTGGAGGGC
>JABFEV010000018.1:0-37081 GCA_013618395.1 Fusarium domesticum | reverse complement strand
TCTTAAAGAGTGCTTTAGTTTATATATAATATATATATATATATTTAAGGCCCGTTACTTTCGACACGATGTTTCTTTCTTCTTCCTTCATCTGGGAAGAAAAAAGAAAGAACCAGAGAGGAACGAGAGACTATCTGCGTGATCAGGGAATCGAACCCTGGGCTCCCCGACGCTGCTCGAATGGCAACGGAGAATTTTACCACTAAACCAATCACGCTTGTGAGATGAGGCTCATTTGGATGACGTAGAGCGACTACAACACGGTTTTATTGGTGTTGAGTGACGAATCTCACATTTCTATCCAGTCAAGCTTGGTAAATACCTGTTTTCCATATTCTAGCAAGTCATCCAAGGTTATACGGTCGATGATCTGCTCCAGACTCACGGTCAGGGGGTTGCAAATTGAGCCAAGTTGATAATTATCAACAACTTGACGAATTATCCGAAGCAAAAAATTATTGATACAGTATTTAGCCAGTCTTTCATCTTTGCAGTCATTTAATGCATTAAGACTTAGTACCAGTATTCTGTCGCTCTCACTCTTCAGAAATACCTTACCCTGCAACCATTTTACCCAACAAATACTCTAGACGACATTGATTATAAACGTAGAATGAAATAGAGAAGTCGTCGCCAATAAAACAGAGTGAGAGCAATTAATTTAATTAATAATATTTTTCTAACGTTGCTAGTGATCGACTATCTCCAATCATTTCATCCCATATATAGAGGACCTCACCCAAGGCCACTGCATCTCATGTTTTCCATCAACTATTTATCAGTCCAACGCCTATCATGACTTTGAAGCATGTGTGATGAAAAGCTCCTAGACATAGTGATTCTATTTGGCAGACCAGCTGAAGAAAGTCATTGTTTATTTGGTAACTGCTTCGTATTGTTAACTTACACGTACTTTAGGTCTGGGTGGGAAAATCAGAATGCTTGAGGGAATTTTCAAAGACTACAACATCAGCGTCAGCATCAGGGCACATCCCTCCACTCAAGATACTCTTTTTGCTATTGCCAGCTCAACAGATCGTTTCGAGGCTGAGTGCTGCAGTAAAGAGGCACATGCTTCCGCAGGTCTTTATGAAGATATCAATGCTCAGGAAGCACCGATCAAGGCGGCATCAGCCACGCGTACCCAGCAATCCACCCATTTTTCGCCATTGTCACAGAGGACGAGGCAAAGCCTGAGACGGGCACTTACACACCTGCTTTTTAGGTTGCTACCGGTAACAAGCCGGCGTTTGACCGTACGATTAGAGCTGCAAAGGACTCTACGGGTGTGGCCGGACATGAGCATGAAATATTCGATTCCAACCTCTTCACCTCAAACCCCCAATCTCCCATAAATCAATGCAAAATAAAGCCACTCCGCGCTCATCCATCCATCTTCCACACATCCCCAACCCTGAACCCCTCCGGAAACGGATCCGTTGCATCCAAGACAACCTGCTTGAAACTCGTAATCCAAGCACTACCCGTGACAGAAGGTAACACTGCGTCGTACTCTCCCACTCTGGTGGTCCCGTGCACTCGGCCGATAAATTCTGTCCCAGTGATACTGGAATGATAAAGCGGTTCGTTCTCGGCCAACTGGCCCCTCGCATGTAGAGCTGCCAACCTGGCACAGGTTCCGGTACCGCAGGGACTTCGGTCGAGACGCCCTGGGGATACGACGACTGTGTTGGGGGAAGCTTTGCCGTCTTTGTAGTCCACAATTGGGCCTGTGAAGCCCAATATGGTGACACCTCGAATCTCTGGGTTTTCAGGGTGGATAGGATCCGTCTGCTCCGCTGCAGCTCTCTTGATACGTTCCCCAACCTCGACAATTCTGGCACCATCAGAGCTCTTGATCTCAAGACCGACGGAAGCAGCATCTACCAGGCCGTAGATCATCCCACCGTATACAATATCCATCTTGACAGTGCCCAAACCCGGGACTGAGATCTCCTTGTCCAGAGCAAAGACAAAGGCCGGAACGTTGTGAAACCGGACACTTGTGCATTTTCCGTTGCTGCATTCGGCGTAGGCCGTGACAAGACCGGCTGGTGCATCGAGTTTCACCACGGTCTCGGGCTCATTCATAGGGACCATGCCAGTTTCCAAGAGACAGGTAGTAACGGCAATGGTATTTGCTCCAGACATGGGAGGATATTCTTCGTGCTCCATAATGATGAAGCCTGCGTCGGCTTCGGGGTTGCAGGGCGCAAGAAGGAGGTTATGGCACATTGCTGAGCAGCCGCGGGGTTCGTTGAGCAGAAGCTGTCGAAGCTGGTCCTCTTTCTTCCAGAGATGCATCATCTTTTCAAACATGGTCTTTCCGGGCACGTCTCGGACGCCGCCCGTGACGACATCGCATACCTCCCCGGCGCAGTGGACACCGACAGTGTTGAAGCTTCGTTTAAAAGGCATTGCTAGAAAGAGTATGATTAATACAAGATGTCAAGTGATGATGATGAACTCAAAGGTTGCCTTATTTCTTTTTATGAAAGAAAAGAAGTGATATAAGGTCGGGGAATTGTCAATAACTTGTAAGTAAGTAGATATGGCCGCGTACCTTTGAAATCTATCCATTGCGATAGGTAGTTTATTGTTTATTAGCGTGATTCAAGCACTGAACAGTGCTGCCAGGAGATCAAGTTCGGCATAGGGCCCGTTAATGAATCTCGACCGGCTCCTAGTTGACCGGATACAGTTCCGGGATGGTCCCCTCGACGATGTGGGGGTAAGAGGCTGCGTGACGTGCTGCAAAGCATCGGATTTGTTTCATACTTATCGTATAGCACGAGGAGTCAAGCAAGAAAAGGATAGTTCGCCCATCCTTGGGACAAGGTAGGACACGACAATTCTTGAGTAAATGGACATCGGACACTGGGATTCTCATTGTACGAGGACAGAACAATCGTTTCCCACTGACAGGGCGGAATGAAAAAAAGAGCTTACTTACTCTTGACACGTAAAGAACAGGAAGAAGGATAAAAAGCCGCGTACTCCGGTCGCTATCATTGTTGATCAATCATTACTAACTCTCGCCCTTGAAATGCCATTCCGACGCCGTCATTATTTACTCCATCCTTCAAACAGATATCATGTATACTTCGCTTCATTCATGCAACGCTGCAAACTGCCAAACTCTCCTCCACTTATCCTTATACGACCCAAGAACCCGTCTCGGTTGTCTTGACAAAGAACGAAGCAGTGGCTGCTGATCATTCCCCGTCTCATCTTGGCCTATGGCCGAAAATGCGTTTGTACTTGTCAGTTGGATATGGCTCGTGTGTGTAACCGACTCAAAGAAAGGACCGAGGAGGGAATCGTTCATCAGATCGTAGATGTTTCGACGTGATTCATCCAACACAGAAGGATGAGGAGGTTGAGAAGCACTTGACAAGGCAAGAAGGTAATCTCTCTGACTAGCAGATAGATTGATCTCTCGTGGCCCGCAAGGCACAACGTATGTTTGCATTAATCCATCCCAGGATAGCTGCACTCGGCGATGTACTTCCGGTGATGAATCTCGGGTGAAGTAACTGTTGTAGAAAGAGGCGTAGCTGGCGGCGTCTTGGGTGAACAGTAGGCTCTCTTCGCAGCGGTGTTGGGAGAGATGCGAGGTAAAGGCGCTCAACGTGAATGGCGATGAAGCGACATCTGATAGAATTTCGGTGAGGGTCGGATAAGAGATATCCCAGCCCATATCAATAAATACTGACCAACAAATACAACAAAAGTGAACAAGTTTAACGATAGTTATTCTAGATTATGAATTTATTTATAATGGACAAGTTTATGACACCCAAACCGGTTTGTATCACAAGGAGGGTAAAGGTCTTTTTACCTAAAACGCCTCGTCACCAACTAATTGTTTCGAAAACAAGGATTGGTCCGTTGTGTTATTCCATGTCGATTATTGTGGGAATTGGGACAGATCGAGATTGACTAAATCACTTCTATGATGATTCCGAGAAGCAAGCTATGGGGCAACTGTGCTTCTCGATCAATTCCATAGGGCTTCTACAGAGTTCAAGATGGATCGTGATCTGGATTCGATGACGATCTGCCTACATCGAGGTTCTGTTAGACGCCACGTTAGTTACTAGACCCTGGGGCAGTTGAGTTTTGTGGCTTCGATAAACTCCGGAGCGGTTGAGTGAAAAGACTCGCAGTTTGAAATGTGTTGCCTGAGCTGAGAGTGCTGGTCCATAAATTTTGCTCTGGTGATCGACATGTTTACCTTGCTTTACAACTAGAACTAGCCGGACAAAACAGTCCGGATCGTCATGTCATGACGTTATCCCCGAGTCATACGATGGTTAACTGACTTGGTCTGAACGTGATTGGATTCATGTGCTGTGTAGCTTATAGCAGTGTTATAAACCCTAGGTCAGCTGGTCATGGCGTATGTCGCCTTTGCATGCCATGGAATCAACTATTCGAGCAGATGCTGGGGATCAGTCAACGATGACTGTCTAAACTAAACCCCTTCTATTTCTGAGTCCTTGGACTTGGTAAATCCATCAGGCCTCCATCTTGACATCCTGCCCGGTCAATACCCTCCAAATCCCCTCCGCAACCACTAACCCATCATGGTCATGCTCTACCCTAGCCATAGCATCCTCGAACGTCTCCTTGTCAAGAATACCCGCGTCCGACCTCTGCTGGAGAAGTCTCTTGGCCGTGAGTCCATCCAGCTCGGGATGCCCTTGTAATCCCAAAACTCTACCGGGTTCATACATGATCTGTGTATCGCAGCGGGAACTTTGTCCGATGGCTTTTACGTTTGGTGGTAGTTTAGTAACAGCATCTCGATGCATTTGATGGAGATTCTGATAAATTTTAGTATGCATAATGCTGGGTAACTGCAAAAAAGACTTACAATTCTGTCTTTTCCAAAGAGTCTTGCTCCTTCGGCGGAGAGTTGGATGCTTCCGACACCTAATTCCCAGCCTTTCGGGTTGAGTGCGGCAACTCCTCCGAGAGCTCGACCTACGATCTGGTGTCCGTAGCATATGGCAGCTATCGGTTTCCCGGCTTTGTAGGCCGAGCGGATGAAATCTGTCAATTTGGGAACCCAGAAATCATTATCATAGGGGTTATGCCCTGTCTTGGTCAGAAAGTAGTGATTCAGGTCAGGCTGAGAACTTACGACTTCCTGGAATGAAGACAGCATCGAAATCTGTCGGATCTGGGTAGGCATCATCTCCCATGACATCGAATCTCGAAATCATAACTTGAAGCGCCTTGTCTTGAGCTACTCGCTGAAGCTGATGTCGCAACAGATGCACAACGGTATCCCCATACGTGCCATACTTTTCAAAGATCTCAACAGGCGGGTCTTCAAATTCAAGAATGAGGAGACGTAGTGATCTGGTCATTGTAGGATTGCGGTATTTCACAAGCTTTAGGATGGAAAAGGTATCAAGTGCAAGATGGATGAATGGACGAGTCTTTGATGGGCGATCTGTGACTAATGTCAGTCTCGGCATGAAAATTCAGTTCGAAAGACCAGCCACCGAATCCCAATCTACGATATTTCTCCTGCCAGGCTGTTGGCGATACAACAAGTCATTTGACATACGAGATGCCGACTCTGAATACTTGGATTTTATCTTTTATTCCTAATTCTTATTAGATTTCATGTCATTTCATATAAACCAAGTCTATGGAATCGCTCTTGCCCTCCGGAACTTGCCCGGATGAGGTCCCGAGATCCGGGGGTGCGTCGCGGCTTTCCTTCCGGAGCGGAAAGGTTCCGAGATCCAGGGATGTCTCGGCTTCCCTTCCGGACCGGATGAGCCGAGACCGGGCTGCCAAACTTGGGATCGTAACTCTCTCGTTCTGGATTGCTTGTTGGTGTGAGATAAAAGCAAGAATTACCCTGGAAACTAGTTATATCGGAGCTGTTTAATTTACAAGGTGGATCGCGAGAGAGGAGGCTTTTCTACGCTGATGGCAAACACGCAAGGTCCGAATAGAAGAGTGAGAGAAGGTAGTATTTCTTTTTAACGTTCTGTTATTCATTCAATGCTGTATGTAATAGTTCAGCATAGGTGTATTGTCGGGTGGATAAACAAGCAATACATGATCAAGTCAAAGGTTAAGCGAATCGCGAGAGTTCAAATGAGCCTCCCGATGTAGTAGTATTCACAATAGAATACTGTCGGATAGAATCTATCTCTATTGAAGAAATGGAGCTAGACTTGGTAGTAATTGCTGGATATCGTACTATTAGCAAGGATATTGTTGTTAGATTCTGTTGAACATTGACAAGTAACTTCATATAAGCAGCATGCACTTAAGATCTATAACACTAGATCGTGCATGTGCAAAAGACAGGACCGAGATATGACCTTCCCGGAGATATGCAAAGTCATACCTAAATATAGGAGATATCTTGGGTATATAAGGATGGGCTGTCCTGAGAGAATCCAGCACAGAACGAAAAAAGAATACAAGACTATCTTTGCAACTGAGACCCTACTACGCAACAAATACAACATCTCTTCAAGACCTTCAACGGGCAACAGTATCGTCTCAATGTGTGGAAGTCGTCTCATCATTCGTCTATCGTCTCCCGTTCTACCTACTCACAAGCGACCAACCGTACTCAACAAAGAAACATAAATAGAATCAAACGCTCCGTTGCTCCTCAGTCATACACTGCATCCCATTAGTATTTAATATATGCTTCAACATCTCAACTTACCTCATCCACTGTCTTACAAGCCACCCAGTCCATTACCAGTATTTCCAAATCCCTGAGGATTAGTCGGCGCAGCAGCGCCCGCTGTACCAGCCTGGCCACCAACGCCGGCACCCGACCGTGCAGCAGCCGTACCATGTCGATCAATAGCGGCCTGGTCTTTGGCTGCCTCGTGGTGCTGCTCGTGTCGAGCAAGCATATTGTCGACACCCTTCATGTCGGCCTTTCCCTTGGCGGAGATGGTCTTGTTCTCGAGCTCCGACTGTTGAGTGGTAGGGTGTCTCTGGTTGTTGTCGAATACTTCATCTGTGGCTTCCATGAGACCTCCTCTGAGAGCGTCGCCTGCTCCGCGGACGCCTTTGATGCCTGTCTTGATGTCTTGTGCGATTCCCGACATGATGTAATTTTGTGATTAGGTTGAAGATATTGAGGATGGTAAAGTGTAAGTTTGTTGTTTGGGTTGAGTTGTACACGGATTGAATAAGTGGTTTATGTACCTTGGCACAGCTATCCTTGGTGTCTTTGATTGATGACGTCATCTAGCCCGTTGATGCTTGAATTTATCGACAAGACTGATGTCACTTTATTGCCCTGGCTTCGAACGTCACATTACCAGCTTTGTGATTGACAGGCAGTTGAGTTATGATTGGCCATGGAAGTACAGCTAACACTCTCGTTTTAGCGTGCTTCATACTGTACAAATTTCACCCATAAACATCTCACAAGCAGCAATCTTATAATGGCATATCTTCTAATCCAGTCGCAAACAAACAAACAGCACCGCCAGTCTCTCACGCCGTCACTTACCGTCACTTCTCCCACTCTGCTTATCATCTCACCACACTTCATCCCGTCCCATCAAGTCCTCCGGCAAGATGGCCGAGTTGGTTATGGCGCCAGGTTAAGGTCAACCTTAACAACCATTCCTGGTGGAGCAATCCTCCTGGGTTCGAATCCCAGTCTTGTCAGGTTCTTCTTTTTGTTTTTGTTTCTGTTGTGGATGTTGGTATCTTGATAAAAGTGGTTATTGGGATGTCAACCAATCGTGTCACTAACTAGACCGATAAGTTCTTATTACACAGTACATTCACTCATCGATCTATTTATGACGAACTGCAGAAGCCGTTATAGATCCTACGTCTAGTGTTGAGACATCGTTTTGCTAATGCAATGTTCTTTGGGTCCTGAAATTTTGAATATCGTGACTTAGTGGACACAGCCTAGATGCAACATGCTATTCTGGCAAATGATCGACCATCACGTGTAAAGTCCGAGAATATTCAACTGTTGTGAATTTTAAATATCTTCTAAACTCAAAAATCTATCAAAAAATACCTCATTGTCTAAAAAAAATAAAAAATGCTACCTCTTATTGCAATAGCAACCGCCATATTGGCAACTCCCGCATCCGCCAGCTATGCATTCTACGTTGGCAAAAACTTGACTTCCGACGGAAGCGTTCTCGTCGGCGGCACCGGTGAAGAAGTCTCCAGTCACTGGCTTCAACTCTTCCCAGCTCGTAACCACTCTTCCAACGCAACAGTCACAGTAGGCGTTACGAAAGATGCTACTTTTCCGGGAGAGCTTATTCGGATACCTCAAGTCAACCACACGTTTCGGTATCTTAGCATGGAGTACTCAGACTATGAAGGGTTTCCTGCGCCGTTGACGAATGGTGGCCTTAATGAGAAAGGTGTTGCGGTTCGTGATGTCTGGGCTGATAACCGTGACGAGCTGTTGGAAATGACGCCCAATCCTCAGCGTGGATTGCAGTACAGCGATTTGGCTCGGATCGTCATGGAGAGGGCTAGTACTGCTCGTCAAGGCGTTGAGATAATCGGTGATCTTATCAAGAAACACGGAGAGTCAACATATGGAGGAAACTCCCATCTCATCGCCGACAGGGACGAAGGCTGGATCGTCTGGGAAATGGCCGGCGGTGCAGGTCTCTGGGCAGCTCAACGTCTTGGACCTGATGAAGTCAAAGTTCTGTACCCTGGCTACATTGAAGACTTTCCCGTCAATTTCACCAGCAGCCCAGACTTTATGGGCTCCGACAACATTGTCTCGTTTGCAGTCGAACAAGGCTGGTGGAACTCTTCGTCAAACAAACCCTTCAACATCTTCGACGTCTACGGCCCCCAAGATCCCAGGTATAAAGCTCGTGACGGCGGATACAAATTCATGTCACAAGCAGCTTTGGAAAATGCCACGATGGAAATGGTACCCGTCACTGAGGAGAAGCTCATGGAACGAGTGCGAGATCCTCGAATCGCTGACGACGAAGCCGGGTACGGACAAGTCGTTTCCCTCCGCAAAGATATCGACAGCGACATGTTACGTATCTGGAACGCACCCACGGGTTCTGTGTCTGCGCCATTCACACCATGGTGGCTAGGCGTGCAGTCCATCCCGGCCGAGTATGGACAGCACAGGTATCTAACGACGGGCGCTTCAAGCACGTTTCTCAACCTAGACTACCAACTGCAAGAAGCCTCTGTGTTTGCAGGTCGGGTGTTTAAGCGTGTGCTGTACTACATGTGCTCAGACCCGAACCGGTATCTGCCCATAGTGACAGAGATGCTGACCAGTTTCGAGAACCGATCCCGTACCGATGTTAAAGACTGGGTTGAGAAGTCGGCAGTTCTTCTAATCAAAGACGACGATCGAGAGGCTGCGCAATCGTTATTGACGTACTACGCACATTCCAGAGCGGCAGAAGCTCTACAGATTGGTCGAACGTTGAATGATGCTCTTGATGGATACATTAAGCTAACTGGACAATGGCGATGGCCTGTTAGCAACGAGATCAACGACCGTGGAGAAGGCAACGAGACTGTGAATTGTTTGGTAGGGTTTGATCCTGATCAGCCAAAGGATATACAGCCATCTACACTTTAGAGACAGTAGGTAGATTAATCGAGGGCTCCAGGCTTTTATTAAAGACACAAGTGAAAATTATCATGTATCACTATTCAGCCACCTGACATAATATCAGGGGCCATGATGAATATTATATTAGAGAACCCTAGGTATTAAATCAGACGTGTCAGACGACCGGGCCTATGTTGCCTACATAATGCCTGGGCTACGAGCACAAAGATTCTAACTATGCCGTTCCTTTCCTCGAGATGCGCATTCACCTTAATTGACCATTAATCGTACTTTCGTAGCAACCTCGCTGTCGACCCTCCTCCGCTATCCCACAATCCTATAGGGGAGTCCTCACCTGCACCTCTTGGAAGGTATGGGTGAGCCAGTCCTGGACAGTGGCCGGCGTGGCCGACTTCGCGATACCTTCAACGTTCTATGGTGAAAGGTCATCGCCTTCTGAGAGCCACTCGTCTCGACCGAGACGATAGAACACGACATCATCATCACCATTTAAACTCTCTTCATAGTACTCATCGTCAACGTCTGCAGCGCCTGAAATTGCGCAGACTCTTAGCAGATCCCACTGCAACTCTAGCAGTTCGAAGCTGGGGAGGTCGCTGGGATCTTTGGCGGTAATGACAAAGGTCTGGCCGGTTTTAATGGGCAAGCCGCTCTTGCGATGGCAAAGTCTGGTCCCCCATGCAGCGCTGCCATTTGGTTGTCCGAGACCAGCCTTGGATAAGAGATCTTTGCCATCGTTCATGATGCGATCTGCAGGTTTGAGTCCAGAAGGTCTGAGCCAATGGAACTGTACTGTAATCTCGTTGTCCGTACGCGTCAGAGGTTTGAGGGCATACTTGGCCTTGTCCCACCAAGAGTGCAAGGTAGGGCTGAGAGAAAGCATATTTCTGGGTGACTCGGTAAAGGTCTTGTTCTGGAACAGATTCATCCACTGCTGCGCTTGTTGATCGCCCCAGAAGGTTCGGAGCATTGCTATGAGTTGACTGTCGTGATTGGTTGCTGCGTAGGGAAAGATATGTGCACCTTCTGGATCCAAGGTGCCAGAAAAGATACATACGTCGTTGTCACGAGATTTGCACTGTGATCAGGTCAATATGGCCAAGATCGATGGACGATCGATAGTTGGGGCCCGACTTACTTTAGAGGTGGCCACACGGCTTCGTCCATGGGAGCTGTCGCTTTGAGAAGAGCGGCCAGCGAGAGCCAAAGGGCTGGAGGGCGATCTCGTGTGCTTGTGACGGGAAGGCGGTATCGATGGCCCAGGGATATTGCCGGGAGAACCGTGCAAACGACGTCCAAGGTCTGGAGTTGGCCATCAGTTAGCAAATTAGTTCGAGAAGGGGGCGGGGAGATGCTGGAAGGGATAAAAAGACAAACTCACAAGTCCGGACACCCTGTGCACTATCTGTGCACAAGTCTTTTAAAAAGCCCTGAACCCTCCACTTGTTGTCTCTCGGATCACTCCCATTTGGATTCAGAAGGAGACTGGTCACAGCGCGAAGTTCTCTGAGGGGGGCTACCAAGGCAATGGCGAGAGCGGTGGCATTGAGTCGAGGGCCTAACGAGTCGGTCTGAGACTCGATCCGCTGCCATGCTCGAAAGATGTCGCATCGTTCATTAACGTCCGTGATGTAATCCTGAACTGGTTGTTCCTCGGGGAGGATGTCATCGAGAATGGAGGCAAAAGCATCGGGGATTTCGTTAGACAAGAAAGCCAGTAGCTGTACATGCTCGTCGGCGATGGTATCCTTGGCAGAGGTACAGGGCTCACGAGATTCGTCAAACGTCATGTCAAGGGTTTGGAGGGAGGGCGGGGGGATTCGAGCGGGACTGGAACTGGAACTGAGCAGGCGAAATGGGAATAGATGGTTGGTCGATTAACCAACGAATCAACGATGAGTAACGAATGGAGTTGTGGGCAAAAGAATGCAAAATTGAGGGGGCTCTATTACCCCGCGCCACCGCCTGCCTACCTTGTAGAGTAATTCACATGTTTAGAGCTGGTAAAGACTTGGGAACCTGGACAAAGTATGAAGTCGAGGTTACTACTTTATTAAAGCCAAACCTCTGTCCTTTTCTTAGTTCTGGTCTTTGTTAATGTTTCCGTGCTTCTCCCACACAAGGTTAATCTTCTTAGAATATAAAAAATCAGAGACGCCATACCATGACTACAAGCAGATATCACGAATCTAGAAAAGTTAACCAACTTAAAGCATGTGATGGGAATGAAGTATCTAGCCAAAATAACTCCAAAACTGATATAAAATAGAAGCATACTTTAAAGCCTGATTCATTGATGCGTTGTCACGAGTTGAATGGCTAGGCTTCGCTGCAATTTAGATGAGCAGGTCTCTGGATTTGCTAAGCCTCGAAATGACAAAAGTTAGACGAATTACAAAAGTATAAGGAACGACAAAGGTTTAAAGCGGCAAAAGTGCAATGTGACAAAAGTCCGTCACTGCATAACGTGGCGGGTTTGATAGACCGTCTTTGGTCAATCAGCCAAGCTTGTTGGTCCGGTGTTGCAGTTTTAATACGATAGGACAAGCAAGATATTGCTCCATTCTTTGCATTTTATGCCTCCATTTTATATGTCAAGGCTGATTCGTGTGACTCTAGTATCTTATAAGAGTGTGTAGAAAAGACGCATTCCCAATCACATCAGACCTAGAGCATTCTCTTCGTTTTCACTCGAGTCTCTACCATTCTCTCTTATTCCCTCTTGTTCTCTCTTGTGGGCCATACACGCTCGATTTGTTTCATCATCATGGATGTCAACTGGGGTCTGTATCATGCAGATGCTCACAACTTGTTTGTAGTAGACAGAAAGACGGCCAAGGAAACGGCCGATCTGCTCAGAGCCAAGCATGGCGGAAACATCACGTAGGCTCTTGTCTACCATTTTTTTATATCTTTGTTAATCTTTATTTTAGAGAAAAACACGTCAAGAAAAGGTTTAACGGAAAGAAGAATCTCAAATTAGATGAGTGGCTTTACGTTTTGACCAGAAAATCAGCCTGCGCAAGGAACAAGGAAAAGAGTCCGCCGTGTACTTGTACAATCGTCGACTCCCAGATGAAGACGTCAAGAGGTGCATACTCCGAAGTAAGCGACGTAGAAGAGCGAGAGAGGCGGCGAACATTTCCTCGTCGTGTAAGTTGACCCCTATCGACCTCGACATGGCCTAGCTGACGCGTACGAAAAGTTAACGAAGTCGACACGACGCGACTTGAGGTGCGAACCCCGATACAGGCACCATCAGGCGGCAACATTGCAGGTGAACCAATCGCGGATGAGGGCATATCAGACATTACGATCCAAGATACTATTGTCCATGACATCATCGCCCAAGACATCACCGCCCAAGACATCACCGCCCAAGACATCACCGCCCAAGACATCACGGACGAACAAGACGCAGACAAAGATATCGGAGCTACCATGCAACTCGAATCCGTCGAAAATCCCTGCTTTCGGACCCTCAGCCCATTTCAATCGAATTTCTTTAAACCACCATCCCCTAACTTCATGGACATGTCATTCACCCAATTTGATCTGCGGACTCCCCAGATCGATTCCAGCTTTTTCAACGTCCCCAATTTTCTCCATGGCTATTGCGGGACGCTCCCACAGGCCGGTGATATAGGAATGACCACTGCCAATCTAAACGAAGGCTCTGTGGGCCAAGCACTGGCCCGTCAGAACTCCATTCGGAATGACTTCAACCCTCAGGGTCAGGAGCAGCTGGACCTTGAAATCTCGAGGCTTCTTGCTGTGAGTCCTCCCAGAATATTTGATCACCCCAACTGGCGGCCATACTTTCCTTCGTTCTGGGAACTGCCAAGTGAGTGATACCGAGAAACGTACTCTAAACAAGATTTGCTGATATTCACCCAGGCATCTTACGTCTTTTCCCCCAGCTCTCCGAGAATAAGACAAGCGATAATCAGTTCAATGGCTCAAATCCTCCGGCCGATAGTGTTTCCTTTTTGACACTTGCGCACCCAAAGCTCGGTTTTCTCAAACCTGCCATCAAGTTTGTGGAGGAAATCTTCGTAACCGAAAACGATTTTGGACGTCTTAGACAGGATCCTGTTGCAGTTGCAGTCAAAGGAACACGAGAGGCTCTCCATCAGCTGTTTTCCGTCGTGGCATTTCTTGTCACTGAGACTAGAATGAATTCAGAAAGTGTAAAACTCGGAAACTTTGTTGACTGGATCATCGATATTGGCCATTTTGAAACGCTGGTCGAGTTCATCGAGAGATTCCGACACGAAGCCTGCGAGATTCGCGTGTTTTGCATCGCACTTGTCAGGGCAACATGTTTACAGGGTCACAACCCTCCAGGCTACCTTCGCGGGATTACGCGCATGCGGTCGAGTTCATTTCTTAGCCATCCCACCCTTTCATACCGCCTTCTTCTACAGGCAGACCCAGACCTTCTTCCGATTCAGCTTGCATCAGATCTAGCGGCAGAGGCAGTTGCTTCTGGCCACCTGGAGGCAGTCAAGCTGCTATTGAGTCGAGATATCGTTGCAGATTGCCGAGCTTGGACGCTGGGAATGGTGCCGAGAGCCGCCTCGGCCGAGATGATGGGCTGGCTCATTAAAGCTAGTGTGCAAGCAGGTGACACTGTTCACCATGACAAGGGGCTGAATGAAGCGTTGACTCTTGCCATCCTGCGGGACAATACGGAAGCAGTCCAGGCCTTACTGGAAGTGGGAGCAGAACCAATTCTAAGCCCTGAACTATGGGCACGAGCCAGGAGGAACCCTCCCATCTTTGAACTATTGATCTCCCGTGCGGCGGTCGGGCAACATAACACCGTTATCATGATCCAGGAAGCAGAGAAAGGCAACAAAGCCCAAGCAGACTTCCTTACCGAACGAGACTTGGTTGGAAGAGACGAGGCCCTTGAGCACGGTCTCTGTCAAGCCATCTTGGAGGGAAACCTTAAGGCTACAAGAACATTGCTTCAACGGGGAGTTGACCCAAACGCGACAAAGTACCGTCTTTCAAGACAAAAACTATGTTCTAGTCTCACGATTAGCACCAGAAATGGGTGGTTCGGATATGGGTTGGAGAAGAATATAGAATCCGAAAAGAAATACTTCAATCCGAAAGAGTTCTCCAACCGACTCTTTTCCCTAGGTCGTCTTCCCTTTGGCGCCTCGAATCTCAACTCGCCCACTCTTGAAAGTCTCAATGCCCATGATGAATGTGTCAGCAAAGAGATGTGCCAACGTATTGTTGACCTTAATCATCCGATCATCCTGGCTTTATACAAGGAAAACTTCGCGAGGGGGAACTTCTCTCAAGCCAAAGCCAGATACATGCTGTTTCTTCTTTTGGATTCAGGAGCTCGGCTGTGTGAGGAATCAATTCACTTTTGGCTACCTGATATGCCCTTGGTGGCATGTCGTATACTCTTCCACTTCGGCTACGATATTCTACCGTGGGACAAGACGCCCTACATCGTGCCATCAGAGACGACAGTTTTATGGAATGCTTTTCATTATTGAACATGGGGATGCCTTTTGATGCCTACAACTGCGAGGGGCTCACTGGCTTACAGCATGCGGCACGTCAAGGAAGCCTGACGCTTGTCATATACTTATTGGACCAAGGTGCTAATGTCAATGCACCTGCTCAGGAGAAGGGGGGCCTCACAGCCCTTCAAGCTGCAGCATCCCAAAAATATATACCAGGCAAGGAAGCCCTGGATTCTGTTGTCGACTGCTTACTCGAGGCAGGGGCGTTTGTCCTTGCACCGCCAGCAAGAATCGGCGGTCAAACTGTTCTGGAGTCTGCCGCGTGGTCATATGCCTTATTCGACAGACTTCTGGCACTGGGAGCCCCTCTCAAACGTCCAAATAATGAATCTGGGCCGCTGCTACACCTCATCCTGGCAAGAGGCCGCCTGGCCGGAGGCCACCTGGCCAGAGCGGATGAAGCTTCTTCGAACGGCAGACTCGAGCACCTTCGAAAGGCCTTGGACGCCGGTGTACCACTCGAACATCGAGAGGGAAAGAGCAATCTTACTCCATTGCAAACTGCAGTCTCCTGGATGGATAACGCTGCCGTAAAGATTCTGTTGGACCAGGGAGCCCAAGTCAACGTTCCAGCAGTGGGTCACAATACCCGTACTACTGTTCAATGCATGTTGATCAACCTTCCAAGCCACGATCTAGTGCTGGAATGTCATATTGCAAGCCAGAGCGAGTTCCGCGCAAATAAACTTAAAATTCTAGAGCTTCTTCTGGAAAAAGGGGCGGACATCGATGCGTCGAATGGCGAAAACCGTACTACATTAACAGAAATAATCTTGAAGCAGCCCCTTGATTTTGAGCTTATAGATTTCTTGCTGCAGAGAGGAGCTAGCGTTGGCGGTACAGGAAACAGTCTTTTCGTGTCACCTGGTTTATGATGGCACTGACGATGGCACTGACGATGACAGTGACGATGACAGTGGCGATGACATCGACATTGGCGAGGAACGCTTTCCGCGAGCCAAGGGGCCATTTCATCCGATCGCCCTTTTAAGGGGCATCGCACCACTCCAGGCCGCTGCTTATATGAACAGAATTCAGGTTGCACGGAAGCTTCTCGATCGAGGAGCCGACCCTAACGCCGCTGCTGCTAACAAGTCAGGCATTACTGCCATCGAGTTGGCGGCATGTGGTGGACATCTAGAGATGATACGACTACTGCTTGAAATCCCTGCAGTAGCCCTTGCACCGCTTTCCAGAGCTATTCAGTTTGCTAAGGAGAGAGAACATTGGGTAGTCGCGGATCGTCTAAAGGGGTTTCAAGAGTCGTTACGGAATGGTGCTGAGAGGATGAATGCGATGGTTTAGAACAGTTCATTACAGTTCAAGACCAGAAAGTCTCAACTTTTTACCTTGAATAGAATATTATAAGGCATGACCTGTGTATGCAATTGCAAGGTGGTACTGTGTTTAAGCTAGATAGGGGAAGTATAATAGTCTTGCAATGTTACATCATTTCTGTAAAACGTCAGAAATAATCTCTCTGGAAACTATTGATCTGGATCTGCGTGGATAAAAAACTCAATTCTAATGTTCAATGGCAGTGAATTAACACCACGTTGGCTCGCAACAGTGACACACCTCCGTTTTGACTCCAATAGCCAAACCAAGCTTACAATCCTCCTGCAAAAACATCCAAAGTTGTCATTTTCCACGTGAGAAATCATTAACCCTAATAGGCCCATGATGAGTGAATCTTCTTAGCGTTATCCTATCTCCGGTGTCTCAACTAACCGTATGTGGTGGCACCCGAAAAGTCTAGAACATGACTTTCCTCGCGCTAAGCAAAGAGAGAGTAGTGACACTTGCAAATTGATTCACTCCTTTGCCTTTTTAATCCTTTTGCTCTTCTTAAACCTTTTGCTCTTCTTGTTTTTTCCTTTTCTCTCTACTCTATTAACTCATCTTGTGAATCTGCTGGCAGTGAATCAACGCCCATCTCCCTTACTCACAACACCAACGACCAGCACAACATCTTCAGCATGGCTTCTCACTCAGATCTCAACTTTTATCTTCACCCTCATCTTTTTCCTGATCATGACCCTGTAAAAGGTAGATTACTACGCGCCTCTGCTCCAGTCAAAGCCGGCACACTCCTCTTTATCGACGCACCTTATGCTCTTGTTCCGATAACATGCCCGTCAAGAGCCGATCCCATCATCTGTAGTAACCGTTCATGTTCACGTCTTGTGGTACAAGATGGAAAAGAATCACCATGTCCTAGAAATTGCACAAAAGACGTCGTCTGGTGTAACGAATCTTGTCGATCAACAGATAGCAACCGACATGACTATGAGTGCCGGTGGCTAAGCCAAAATGCAGAGAATATCCGACAAAAAGAACGACAGTACGATTTCGGCACTCTCTGGCATGTTGTTCGCCTACTTGCCGGATGGTATTTAGAAACACAGAATGGATCTTCAACAAAAGCACCAACATCCTCCAGTGACAATAAATACCAGCGTAATTGGCAAGCTGTCGAATCTTGCTGCGCCTACCTGAGCTCATGGCCTAAATCACAACTAGAACACTGGAAACGACTAATCCAGTTGTATCTCAACGATGCGTCGGGACTACCAACTTTACCAAGCCAAGACGAGATTCTGTCCCTTCTGTGCAAAGAGGAAACAAATACATTCGGGCTTTATGCTGAAATGACTGGACCCATGCACATGATGGAGCGTTCTAGAGGAGAATGCTATGGGTTCAGTTTATTCCCAAGAGCTGCAATCTTCAATCACTCGTGTGAACCGAACGTAGGTCATATGTACCACTCACATATATATAGTGGAAAAGGCACTAACCCAGTTCGCAGGTAACACATCAGCCAGATAGTCGATGCAGAATGGTCTACAAGGCAGCTCGTGATATTGCCAAGGGCGAGGAGTGCATGATTACCTACTTCGACCTAACAGTGCATAAGGATCTCTCGACGAGACAGAAGCTCACAGAGGAACTGTTCCAGTTCCGGTGTACCTGTCACCGGTGTATTGACGAGGAAACAGAGCAGAATCTACAAGGAATGGACGCTTTACCATTTTGCTAGAGGAGAAAGGCAGTTGGAGGAACCATATGCATACATGTATTTTGTCGGGGATTAGAACAACACCACTACCATAGCGCGGTACTTAATGTTAGGTTATTTTAAAGGGTATAAATAACAAGTAAAATATTCGCCTTATTTATTTAACTAAGCTATCTTTAATAGTTGAGAATTAATTAATTAGCTAAAGAGAAGAGAGATTAAGGGATATTTAGAACACTCGCTTCTATGTATGGGACCCTCGCTTGTGGAGCATGTAATAGTAAACGAGCAAATGCTAGTCTAATTATGTAAATAATGATGATGATAGAATCTCATGCAAAGCAGATGTCATTACAACTAGATCTTGCATATGAGGAAGGACCAAAACGGAAACCTTCGTGGCAAGGTTACGGGACTTTCACGGACCTATACAAGGTTGCACCTAATTATACGGGTTAACTCAAGTATATAAAGAATAGTCTGTTTAGGATAACTAAAGAAGAAGAACATCAATCCATTGATCAAATGAATCAACTTCATCAAGGGCATTTCCAAATCACTTCCCTCTGACAATATGTGGTCCACTCGCTTATTTGGTCCACTCACTTGTTTGGTTCACTCGCTTATCACATACGTTATATGATCCCCTTATATACAACTACTTCTTTAATGATGGGGCTGTATGGGTCTCATGACATGCTTGCAGTCTTGCCGCAATCGGAGGGATAAAGGATGCCTGACAGGCTAGTACATAATGCTCTTACTTCGTCATATCTACCTGCAATCAATCTATCACCCAGTCACTCTCAAGTCTCACTCGGCTTGTCGGGACAATATTATGACTGAAAGTGGAATATACCCGTCCTTGTCTCAATCCTAGAGTTGGCTGAACGAAGAACTACCACTATACCAAGATACGACGATAGTTTCCCACCCTGTTTTTTGTAAACATATAACATCCTGCTTGAAGCTTGAATCCAATTGGAGAATTAGCTCACTGTAAGCACAATCTGTGGCCACTACGACAGCAAACTCCCCTGATGGAAGCGCTTCTATCTCCGTGCAGACTGTTACGAACCGAGTGCAAAGTCACATTCCATGCACGGCAGTTGTGGACATGAACGTTTACGGAAACAAAGCCAAGGCATCGTGGGCCAATTCTATATGATGTCTGGGGATATTCAAGGTTCACCATGTCTGCCACGAATCAAGATCGACAGAATTACAGGATTGGCCCTAGGCGCTCCCATCGCAATGTCAACTTTGTGACGGAATGTAACCTTGTGTCTCGTTTTGCACGTTACCGCTCTCGTATGGAGGAATATTCCGATTTGTTTGAGGCGCCCCTATTAAGCAGAGAAGCCGTGTTACAATACGACGATGATCTGCGTTCTGACATTGCAAGCGTGCGTCTTTATTCCAACGACAGGTTTCTACGAGTAGTCAGTATGAACCGTAGAAGTCTCCCTTGTAGAACACTATCGATCTTGACGACCCACCGTCCCCCTTTCAAGTCCTGACAACAACTCCCCCCATCATGTCGTTCCTGGTCTTGGCTGCACTCTCCATGGCCTTTGGGAAAACCGTCAAGTCTATCACTCCCGCAATGGGATGAAACAGTTCCAACAAGTCCGTGTCTTACATCGTCGCCACATGATGCTATCCTATGAGGATGCCGAGTACGATTATTCGAGACTGTCTTGTGTTGAAGCCTCAATGGCTGTACTCGCACATCAAGCAGATATCTTCAACGAGGTTCAAGTCGGTGTTCTTTTTTCCGTGACAAATGGTTCATTTACTCTCTTGGAATAAATGACTTTATTCTGGCGTCCATGATTACATGTCTCGAGGTCAGTCAGTTCGCAGTCTAATAAGCAGCCATATACCCCAGGTCATGGTGAGCATCAGAATTCCTCGATATTCGGCCGATAGGCAATGATTAAAACGCTCAAGCGATCTCAACTTTTCTGAAAAGAGTTCAAAGTTTTCTATGGAGGCCAGTCACGCTTTCAACATGATTTCAGTCTTGCTAAACAAAGTGTGTATCAATGCTCAGCCCGAGGACCATCCCATGTCAACGGGCCACAATGCGGAAGACATCATCACCGAGGCTGCACTCTACAATCAAGCGACAACCCTGATAGATGATATGGCTGATGTCATGCTCGGGCCTTCAACAAACGATGTTCTGCAACTAGAAGCCTCTCACTTCCAAACCTTGGAGCTCGACCTGACTAAACCGTACTACGGGCCCTTAAACCTGGACTTTCAAGAGATTGGTGCCATGTTGGATAGTTCAGACATTATCAACTGGGTATGTTCATTATTCAGTAGTCTTAAAGTCTTGATGAATGTATTAAAGCGCGACTGATTAGGACTTTTGGGGCTTATTTGTCAAAAATCCAGGCGGGACTTGTGAGTAGTGATGGGATAGAAGATGGTCCAGTCTACCCAGCGGAGTGAGGTCCGGTTATCATTTTCTCAAAAGGCAATATTTGAAGAAGACTACTTGGACAGCTGCATGAGGCTTAAAGGTTTTTTGATATATTTTTTTAGCTTGACTGAGGAATGGTGTGGCAGCCTGAGTTTTACTCCATCCTATCATGTTCTTACAGGCATGCACACCAGAACTCACCAGAACTCAACACATCACGAGCTTAGTAGCTCTATCATTTCCAAATTGGGCGAGGTCAGCTCTGGTCTGACTGCTTCTGGATTTATCCTTGTGGTCCCCTTCCAAAGATGGCTGCATCATCTGACATTTCTTGAGATGGATATTCTCCCTTTAGCACTATATAAGTCTTGTTACTGGCTGAGAAGACAGGCAATTGGGAGTCAATGTCGCCTTGGGATGGAAAAAGGCGGTTGGAGGTCCATTGACAAGACCAATGACCATGGCAGATCTCTCGTTTTAAGTCACCCAACTACCCAGAAGTTGTCTGTGAGAACCTCGCCTATCACCATCAATTCAGCAGCCGTAACAGCTGAAAACCGCTAACCCAACAACCCGGACATCGTTGGGAGCAGTCAGCCTAGACAGCAAGTCACAAGATGCCGACATATTTTCAGCCCCAAAGATAGCGCTAGGTTCTAACAGGGACGCCATAACCTTAAAGAAAAGGTTGAAATTGCCGCGTCGCTCAAGTGGTATGGCTTAGCCCTACTACATAGTAGTATGATAAACAGGCGGTTTCGCCCAGTGGAAGACTTCACTAGACCCTTTGTGATGACTAGAAGCGAATTTACCGTCGGCATTCCATCAAATGAAAGTGGCTTGCAGTGACAGTATAGTAAGACGGTCTAGGCGTTGGTGGGCGTCGATAGTCCAAGGGCCTAGCAAGGATACCTTTGGAATGTACCACAAGCGTCCAGGTGATGCCCTCACGGCATGAAAAGGGGCATTTTCAAGGCGTTGCAATTGGATGGTCAGGTTTTTGCAAGTCGTTTTGGCGTTTTCACAACAAACCAAGTTATGCCTTGTAGAGAAAAACGGCCAGACCATTTGTGGCCGTTGTCCTCAGCTGAGGCAGATCAAGTTCGGTCAACCTGATATATATCACTCAGTTCCTCTGCTTGTGGTCCCTGAAGCAACCTTTTATTACTGTTGATAGACTCTCTGCATATTGACCATGAAGTCTTTCATCTTTGCTGCGCTGGTAGCTCGGGCTACAGCTCAGACGACAAAAGTCACAGACATTGTAAGGATATGCTCCAATATTCAAGGAGTTGCCTTATGCAACACAGCTCTGGAGTATCCCATCGGCCGAAGGGCTCAGTATTGTAAGCCACTAGCAAAGTGTAACTGAGCCATAGAATGCTAACCAAGAGTTAGGCGGAGAGGTCCAATGCGGAATCATCATTGACACAGATACGGAAAACGTTTGTACAGCCGTCAACCGCGCTCTCGGCGATGATGGCGCGTTTCAAGACTTGTCCTCAGTCCATTGCAATTGTCTCACAGAAGCTCAAAAGAATTCCAATGAGCGTTCTAAGAGCAACAGTGATTTGAAGTATGTATCGGACGGCTTTCTGTGGTACGACAACGATGACGCCCTCCAGAACCAGATTCGCAGCACGGAAACAGTAAGACTAACACCAAATCCTCATCTGCGTGAACGAACGGCTTACTGAATTGATAGTGCGTCATTGGATCTACCTTGTATAAGTACGAAACAGGTAAAAAACAAGCAGTCGACAATAATCTCAAGCCCAAGGACGGCTGGACATTCGTCCAGTTCGCAGAGGTACCACAACATAATGAACCGCACAAGTAGCCGCTCCAACTTACAATGCCTAGGTTGATATGCAAATGTATGCTTATGTGGTCGCAAACACGTGGACTTGCATGTTTGACATCGATAACTGCAACAAGGCCAGGCTCGCTTCTTTCTTCGGAGACTACCACACCACGTCAAATGGTGTCACTAACGGCGACCTCACCCGGATGCTCAAAAGCTGGATTACTCTATATGACACCATCCACAAGAAGATTGCAGCCGTCAACAAGGCAGCCGGTACTGTGCAGACGAAGCTCAGTACAGTGTCGAGCAAGGTCAACGCCATCAAGAAGAAGGTTTGCACAGGGAGTGCATGTAAGGGAAAGACAGCTTCTTCGTATCTGACCAAAGGTGAAGCCATCAGAGGCCCTGAGATTACTGAGAGTACTGACAAACATACAACAGCCTCGACAGCCATTGCGGAAACAAAGAAGCTGAGCACCATCCCATCAGCCGGTAGCAAAGCAGCCAAGAATCTACCATCAGCCAAAGCCTTGACCAAGAAGTGCCTCACCTCTGCTACAACTCCCGCCAGCGAAGCCTACTATTTCAATATTATATACGAACGTATTTTCGGATCAATCAAGGACCTTTCAAAGGTTTCCCCCATTATCAACGACTTGCCTCTTGCCGCGCCGCAGCTAAAGAAGCTCATTACCCCTATCTCAGACTTTACCAAACAAGTCACACGAGCCCGTAACGCTCAGAAACATCTCAACGGCGTGCTTACGCAGAACTGGAAGACCAACAAGGAGCTTTCCAAGACGGCTTCTTCCCGAAAAGTCCGCGATGGTTTCGTCCAGATCCAATCGACCATCACCAAGGACCTACGACCATCCGTGAACGAGCTAGTCAAGGCACTTGAGGCTCTCAACACTGAGCTGAATAAGTTCCCTCTGAGGAACAAGAAGCTCGAGATGAAGGGCGGAGCTGTTTCTTACCAGCGCTGGGTGACGCCGCAGTTCAAGGCACCCTGTGTGCGTGACAAGACCAAGACGTATGAGCTGAATGGATACACGGATTCGATTACATATAAGGAGGTTTATGCGTGCAGTTATGGGCCTACCAAGATCAACTTTATGAATCATCACATTCCGTACATCGGGTACCGCTTTGTATAGGTTGGTTGTCTTAGCTAGCGATAATGATGAATATAAGACTCTTGTTGAAGATACTGGGGACGCTATCTTGAGAGACGCAGTACTTGGTCTTGTCGAGTAATCTTGGTGTCAATAGTAGACAAGATGCTCCGTGAAATCTCTTTCCGCGTTAGTCGAATGATGAAGATATCTATGGTGTTTTTGAATCAAGTCTAGCCTACTTACGAGTTGAGAGTACATCATTCACATATACCACCAGAGGTAGTGTAAAGCGGTAAGCACACTCTTTCAAACAGAAGCTATCCAAAGTAAGTATGGTTTATATGCTATTATATCCGCAAATAGCCACAGTTAGATAATATCCTACTGATACTTGCAACACAAAACCGAGCCAGTCGTTGATATAACGTCCTTTACCTTGACATCTTTCGCCAGTCCACCCATCAATAAATTTCATTCGAAGCAGCCCCTATCCTTATTGTGCTGCCCAAGGTCGCCTTCCCCCAGGATGATCCGCCGATCTCGTCTTGGGATAGCCACCATAGTCGATCAATCTGTGTATGGCGGAAGAAAAAGACAGGGTCTATACATGTGTATTAGCATTCATTCATCTTGAGAGGCCTTGATATTCATACCGTTTGGTGATGTTGCTGGGCTCATCTCTCCGCCCATAGCAGAGTAAATAATACCATGAGGACCACCCTCCAGTGCCATATGATAGGTGTCAAGCCTGGCATTCTTCTGCACAATGGCAGCATATGTCGCGTTGTAATACGACGTAGAGATGATGGAGCCCTCCGTCTCACCGTCTACTAAGCTTCGATGCAGACAATGAGGTTTATATTCGAATTCCGCTGAAGATATGCAATCACATGTAGGTCGTAGCTTGGAGAAGGGACCATTGCCAACACATCTGATAGTCTGTCCGTTCAAAGTCTCGGTTCCTTGGGCGCTTCCATCAACGCCGATTCCAAGTGTTTATATGTAGTATGAAGCACCGGAGCCATGTTGAATGCTAGCAAATAGTTTAGAAACAGGGACGGATAGAAGATTGAATGGAACTTTGCCGGGGTTTGTTGTTCCTATTCCAAGATGCTGAGGCCTTGCAAACAGAATGACCTGTGCCGATACTGGGATGTTGTGCCAAGATGAGAGTAAACCTGGGACGAGTATTGGTAGATATTATTGAAGCTACGTGGATACAGTGCTCGTTACTAAATAAAAAGGTTACTCTATGCTGATTCTCCCACTCAGCTATCAATCTGCCATTGTCCGACGCCATCATCTTCCTTGTACCCAAAAGTGGCCTTCTCGATATCAACAACGAACCCATACAGTGTCTCAATTGAAACGGAAAATTCCCCCATGCAATCCTATCACTACTGTCGTTTTTGAGTTGGCGAGGATGGGAATAAATTAATAATAGGGATTCGGTCTGCGTCCCCTGTACCGATCGTTCATTTGCAAGTTCAATCGGTGGGATGGTCTCTGGTTCTGAGCTCAATTCAGCTGGCTTAGGATTGTTCGATGGTTAGACCTCTGCAAGGAAGTAGGAAGACGTTGGCTTTGGCGTTTGCTGAAGTGGAAGTGTAGAAGCTGGCATGATCTCATCCCCCTGTGACTGGCTAGGCGTAATACCTGCCACTGTGGATGGAGACCCTGGCATTACCCCTGTTGTGTACTGAATCTTGAGGGGCTTATTGTATTGTTCGGGACGAGGCTTCTCCATGTCGTTACGATCTTCCTGTTCCTGGAGATCATTTGCAAGCCTGCGTTGGTTCATGGCCGCTGAGAATTGTGTTAGAGACATGCCTGTGCCAAGATATTCGGATGTGGTGATGATAGTTGACTTACTACTGATCATTTCCAAGAACGTGAATGCCACAAGGGCTGAAGTAAACATGGGGATAAGCTGTCCAAATGTTGTGGCATCGTCCTCTGTAAACCTTCCATTCTCCCTTGACATCCAACCTGAATGCTTTACCCAATCTCTGAGACTGAAAACATACCTGGCCGACATGGCCACAGTCCACATACATATGGAGATCCCTCCAAGGTAGTAGATATTGAGGAGATAGTGGCCAACATACTCGAGTCGACGGATGGTTCGTCTATCAGAATCCTCGCACTCTGCCTCTGACTTGTCGGCACCTGAGCTATTATCGTTGGACATGCCATTCCCTGACTGCGAGCGTTTCGGAAAAAAAGCTTCCAATGTTCGGCGAGTCAGTTTGAGAACAACCAGCCTAAACCAGTTCACCCACTTTCGACGCCTACCGTTGGGATGACGCTTGCCTCTGTAAATAAACATGCCAATCTCCATCAATACGGCAACGGCATATCACAGTAGGATAACGAGGAACTTGTTCCATCCTTCGATGTGGTTCCCGGGGTTACTTCTGCCGAACGCTTCTGCTCTTGTCTCCCGTGCCCACGAAACCTCGATGGCCTTCACAAACTGCCAATCGTAGCTTTGGAAACAAGCCGCCGCCATAAAGAAAGGCGTTCTCTTATCGTCGTCTTCGGGGACAATACTCGGAAACGGGAGGCTAAGTTTGGAGTTTTGGTTGGATAGGAGTAAACCGGTGAACAGAAAGAAACCAGTCTTGCAAACGACTCGTAGAACTGCCAACCAATCATACTCCCAGTAGTTACGCACGACGGTGATGGCCATAAGATGTGTTGCACATGTAAGGAGCATTTGGGTGGCCACAATGTTGTAGTGATAAGCCATGACGGAGCATCCAACGTAGTATCTCAAAGCCAAGGCATACGCGGCGCCTGTGAACATCTGGGCGTCACTACAGGAGAGAACCATGGCCTGTAGCACCTCGGAGAAGCCTGGCTTGATTCTCTTCCGTTCGGTTTCGACTAATCCTCTCTTTTGAATCATACAGGAAGCACTGCATTGACAGAAGGGGAAGATTCGGTGCTCGACCATGGAGTGAATAACGATGACGAGGGATAGAACGGGGGCTAGTGCCGTCACCGTTAGAAAAGCACTGACAATCTGTTCACACATCAGTTTACGGCTGTTTGTTATAGATGTATCAGAACTTACTCCCACCCCGGCAATATCTGGGTCTCCTTCAATTTCCCCGGCACATGTCCACCTTGCATAGTCAATGTCGTATTCGATGCATTCTGGTACGTGACTTTGCAGTTGAGCTCCTGGAATCATGGAACATGAAGTGGTGGTATCCAGTCGTCGATGAACTCACTTTCTACATATAGACTGAGAAATGAATGCTCCTCCCATTTTGACGGGTCTGAAAGTATGGTGATGGAATAAAGAGGAAAGGATAGTCGCTAAGAGATAAGGTGTGACGTTGGTAAAAGCACAAGGCCTCGGCAGACGAGTTGACAGGAAATGGTCTTGGCCAGATGGAGAGCTAGCACAACGATCGCTTTCTTTTGAGCTTTGGTTTCTGAATAGGGTGATAACCCGTTGGATATATAAGTGCTCACACATACATTCAACAGTGGACGCAAAACCACCCTTGGGTAAGAGCCTCATCAAGCCACCTTATCACCAACACATCAAGTGGCAAAATCGGACGTACCTAGCACCTTTTCTAATCTCCTCAACGGCCATGGCTTGATCAGCTTGTCTTTTCGCGTCTATCCTAGCCCCCAAGGTAGCGTGGCGTTTGGCTGAGTCCAGCCTAGTTAGTATAAAGTGCAATCCCCTCTCTTCAGCTTCGACAATCACAAGCACATACCTAGTGCATATGCAGCAGCCTAGGTCGCTACTTTCAAGGATGTTAATCCTTCTAGCCGCAAGGTCTTGGGCTTGCTGTTCGTGAAGGAAACTTTACCTACTTCCCTGTTCTAGCATATGTGGTTAATTCTCTGTTGTTTAGAGAGATTTGAAGACTGGCATTTCACAAACTCATAGAGGTTGGACCTTTCATGAAATTGCTCTCGAGTGGTTGAAAAAGATATTCATTCTATCGACCAAGCCTGCAGAGCAACCACGTCTCCTTATCGTTAACGGCCACGGCAGTCACGAAACCATCGATTTTATGTGGGAATGTTATCTCCATAACATTTCGGCATTTTCATGATGTTGAGAGGGTGGCTACTTATGGGGTGGTGGTGGGCAGTTATACCGGGATCGACAAGTGCCGTCCAGCCCAGTCAAGGGCCATCAGTTATAGTAAAGTTTGGCAACAAAACACGAGCCCTCTTCAATTGTGCAAACAGCCAATGCTGATCACTACATTCTTGTGTTTTGCAAAGAGCCACTGACAAAGCCCACATGAAACGATAGATTTGACGCGGGTTCTCTCCGAGTGCTTTAGATGCAATGGCAAGTACCTGTGACAAAGCTGCTTCCAGTTGAGGTCGAGACTCTGTGCTTGGGATTAGGCTAGAGTATAGGATCTGCAAGGCGTGAAAGTCTAGAGCCGCCGAGTAGACAGTCCACGTGAGACGTTTGCCACCAGAGTCGGGGACAAGCTTGGCTAGAAGGAGAATATCGGCGAATTCCTAATCGCTATCAACAAGGACCCATCGTGTAGGCTTTTCATCTCACATACATCACCAAAGTTCTCGATGTGCTGCCATAGCTTCTGTAAGCCATCTTCGTGCTCTTCACTCTGTATCGTTGATCTGGCCAGCCTCAAAAGTTCCAGTTTGGCAGCCTGGCACAAGTGAAAGAGATGCAGAGGTCGATAGTTTTCCAGGTCGTCGAGTATTTCAGCTACAGGATATGTTTCACCCCAGATCTTGGGGAGAACGGACCGAACACTTCGAAATATGTTGTCATGGGAGATCAAGTCGTTTGCATCTCTGGCGAGGAGATCCATGCAGAGTCGACCTCCATTGACGTTGTTGTAGGCGGAATCTGCATCTAGATATCTACCTTCTATCAGATGACAATCTCAATCGCTAGTAAGCTCAAAACTCACAGTGTATATAACAGCATTATCTGTGACACATACGGTAACTTTTGTCTGTTGGCGAGATCGTGCGTTTGTATGTACGGCTCTAAAAATGACCGTATTCCATCAAGATGAACCAAAGAAGTGCCGGTACTCTCCGCATCGTACACCTCAAACCTGAGGATGAGGAACCACATTGTAAAAAGAGCGTTGATATCACTACTTCGTCCTTGGGAATGGCAAACGTGGTCTATCAAAGAAGACAGGTCCTTCAATGCCAGACTGTAATGCGCCGCGGCGATATCTCCCAATCGCTGTGCCCTGTCAAGAGACAATGCAGGAGTAATTCCATCCTGGGCGGCGAGGATTTCTCGAGATTTTAACTCCATGGCCGCGACGGCGATAAATCCTTTCATGACTCCAGAGTATTGACTTGCAATATTGGTGTAGATGTATGAGATACAACTCCATTTCCAGGGTTTTCCATAGTATAGAACCAAAACCGAGTCTGGGATGTATAGAAAGGCGGCTCGCTCATCGGCACTCAGTTGTAAGGAGTTGGAGAGCGGGATATGGTTCGTGGAAAGAGTTGATTGGGGCGAATTCTGACTGGATATGCCCAGAGGTGACGAGGTGAGATCGTCTCGAGTCTCTGTGTCCTGAGGTTGGTGAGGTTGAACCGGAGTCACGGTCGTAGCTGGACTCAACGGTGCAAGAGTCTTTGGATTTCTGCTGCCGGTCCCTGGATTTGGAGTCTTGGTCTGGCTCAGGGATTGTCCTGGCTCAAGCCAGTCGCATTTTATGGAAGCCTTTTTGCATCGTTGGCAGACAGGTCGCTGTTCATCACACTTCACTTTACGGATACGACAAGTCAAGCAACCTGTGGTCTCTCTCATCAGCTACTGGCGGCCGCCCAAAGTATGATTCAACCGTACCGTTCCTGGACCTGGTCTTGCGGTAATTCGCAGTAGGCGAACTTGAAGTTGCTGAGTCGGAACGTGGGGTCATTTTGTGAGGGTCTTGATCAATGCAGAAACTTGTATGACGCTTGGATCGTTCGGCAGAACAGGCAGGGTCGGTGAGGGTATCAACACTCAGACTGGTCCGCTCGGCAATCGGAATGAAACCGGCCTCGTTGAAAGAAGAACTGCCGACCATTGATAGATGAGAAGTCAGCCCCGCATGTGAGGCATTACTCGTGAGTGGCTCGTTCGGCTATTTGCAAGAACTAGCCATGCGAGGGGACGGGGGCGAGATATTGAGCTACTAGGTTCTATTGGCCTGAATAGCCGATCCAGGCGTTCTTTTGGTGACCTCATGTTCATGTTCATGTTCATGACGAACATATAAGCCAAGACATTGCCTACAAAAATGTTCCATGTCAAGGGAGTTCCGTCACTGAGCATAAAACACAAACCAACGCTTTCTCACCATGGATTCAACCGACCATGCTATCGAAAAGCTGTACGATGACATTTCCCAGTCCATCGACTCCCATTACAAGGACTTGGCCAAGATCAGCTCACTTGTAAGTTGTCACAAAGCCCAATTCTTCACTAATACGAAATTCTTCAACTAACGCCAGACAGATCCACGAGAATCCTGAGCTCAACTTTCAAGAATTCAAGGCCCACGATAACATCTGCCATTTAATGCAACGTCTAGGATATAATGTTCAAAGACACGCATACGGACTCGACACATCCTTCACGGTTGACTATGGGACAGGAGGCAGTCTTGTGGTTTTCAACGCAGAATACGATGCACTGCCCGGACTTGGACATGCTTGCGGCCATAACCTCATTGCCGTGTGCTCCATCGCCGCATTCATCGCCACAGCTGAAATAATCCGCGATACAGGCGTCGAGGCGAGAGTGCGATTACTAGGTACACCCGCTGAGGAAGGCGGTGGTGGAAAAGTGCGGTTGATCGAAGCCGGAGCATACAAAGGAGTCGACGCTTGTCTCATGGCGCACCCAACAGGACGATTATCCGTCGAAGGAAAAGAATCCATGGATGGCATTTCAGCGGCCAGGTCGAGTGCTCGGAGACTAGCAAAAGTCACATTCCACGGCCAAAGCGCCCACGCAGCGATGAGTCCATGGCATGGGAAAAATGCTCTAGATGCTGTTGTATCGTCCTACGTCAACATATCCCTTCTACGCCAACAACTACCTCCTAATGCTCGTGTGCACGGGGTTATTCGACAGGGAGGATCAGAACCAAATATTATCCCAGATTCCGCGAGCCTCGAGTATTACTTGAGAGATTCTACCTCGGAGAATATTCACGATTTATCTAGCAAGGTTGAAGCGTGTTTCAAAGCAGGGGCTCTTGGGACTGGATGTACAGTCGACTGTGACTGGCAATTGTAAGTACACAGTAACTTCGGGAGGACTACTGCAGATCCTGACTTGTTACCACAGAGACAAAGACTATCGAGAGCTCCGGCCCAACTTGTCCATGTCGAATCAATTTACAATGCACATGAAGGCGTTTGGCAAAGCATACCTCTACGATACACCAGAGCCGATGGGAGCTTCAACAGACATGGGTAAGTCATACGCATCACCATTCAATCTCAACTAACAGAATCAAGGCAATGTAACTTTCCTCATGCCTGGAATCCATCCCATGTTCTGCATCGGCACAGATGAACCAGAGATACAACCTCACACGCCCCGATTCGCAGCCGCTGCTGGTACGGAAAAGGCTCTGAGAAGTGCGCTCCAGTGTAGTAAGGGACTAGCAGCGACGGCTTGTGAACTTTTGAGGACGCCGGGGCTTTTGAAAGCGGCATGGGATGAGTTTCATCGTGATGTTGAGGGAGGGAGTACGTGATGGGCTGTTGGTGAAGTTACGAATCCAGAGTTTGGGTTTTGAATTAATTGATTTATGTGTAAGGAGATTTCAGTGCTGGAATAGTAACAAGTGATTATTCACGTTCTCATTATGTGTATGACGAAGATGTTCGTTGGAACGGTCCAAGAGGACACGAGACAACCCGCCCTTACAACACTGACACTACTCGAATCTTTGACGGTATATTATATGACACAATCTCTACAGCATCTGGTTTATGATATGCCTAACGTCAGGTTAGTCAGTATTCATGACGAAAGCAGGATTATATTCTAACGTTCGAGAACGGCAAGCCTTCCGGCGCCAGTAACCAATATCAAAAACCTCAATAAGTCACCCATACAATGGTGGCCTCCATAATCCATCACCAGAGTCTACAACTTAGAGGCCTAAAGTAGTGTGAGAGGACCCCGCTTACATTACTCCAGGTCCCTACGTTATAAACTTCCCCGCGTTTCGGATACGCAACGCTATAACCCCCATTCCGGAGCTTGGGGCCACACCTCCATCTCCTCCCTGTTGATAGCGACTTACCCGGTCTCAGTGGAAGTTAGCTTGAGATAAGACTATGAAGCTTGCCGATCTGTCCAATCAGTAGAAATAATCTTTGCCGATTATAATGCTATGACGCCTCCAGCTTGGACCTGAGTCGTAGTTTGCCGATATATCGAATCAGAACGCTGCCGTAGCCGAATCATCCAGACTAGAGCAACGGCTATCGTTTTCGGGTAGTCCAAGGTGAACCTAAGCATACTGTATCTCTAAAGTTAGACAAGAAAGAGAGCATGAAACCTCCATTAATCTACCAGGCTCATCACTCCTCATGAAAGGCCCCAGACCCTCATCTTCACACGCAGCATCATCTACTTAAGCTCAACACATCCCCTACGATTAACACTCTCAAACATACATCAGGCCACTACTATCTATACTAACAACTCCATTCACATCTACTATGGCAACGGAAAAGATTGAAAAGCCTAACCTTTCAGGTGACGACTATGACACAAAGGTTGGCGATTCGTTCGGCGTGTCTGGTTCTCGGCTTGCCGTGGAAGAAGGGAGTGGCGGATCAGAACAGGGGAAGAAGGTGTTGAAAAGAATAGATCGATGGTGAGTAACATTGCCTAGCAGAAACTCCTTTCGCTGACCTCATGAGTATAGTCTACTTCCATTACTTCTTGTCTCGTACATGCTTCAGTTTCTGGACAAGCAGTCCTTGAACTTTGCCTCTATCATGGGCATTATCACAGATTTGGTAGGTCATATTCTGTGCCTCTCACTTTGCAATGATTCCACTAACGTACATACACAGGACTTGACAGGCTCTAGATACAGCTGGTGCAGCAGCATCTTCTACTTTGGCTACCTTATCTTTAGCTACCCAGCATCATTCCTCATGGTTCGCTTACCTCTTGGTAAATACCTAGCTGGTACAAGGTGAGTCAGTGTTTCCTCTCTCTCTTCAGCAAGCACTAACTCTTTAGTCTCGTATGGGCTATTGTCCTCGTCTGCCACGCCGCAGTACAAGACTTCAAAGGCTTGCTGATTGCACGATTCTTCCTCGGTGCTGCAGAGGCATCGATCTCGCCTGGTTTCTCTCTAATCACTGGTATGTGGTATCGACGCGAAGAGCAACCTCTTCGACATGGTATTTGGTTTCTGGGCAATGCAATCGCGACCATGTTCGGTGGGCTGTTGGCCTATGGGATAGCCCATATTGGAGGGTATCTGCAGACCTGGAGGGTGAGTTTACGTCACTTACTAATGATCTTGACTAATTCGTTACTTGTAGTGGCTCTTTATCATCTTTGGCCTACTTACCCTTGTCTGGGCCATCGTGCTCATCATCTTCCTCCCTGATACTCCCCAGACAGCACGATTCCTCAACGATCAACAACGTATCGATGCCGTCAATCGAATTCGAAGCAACCGAACGGGTATCAAGGATAACAGTTTCAAGTGGGAGCAGGTCCGTGAGGTAGTCAAGGATCGCAACGTCTTACTCCTCATGCTGTACCAGCTTACCTTTAGCATTCCCAACGGTGCTCATACAACTGTAAGGTTATTTGAATAGTGGCCCTGGTCCTGTGCTTATTTTAGTCTAGTTCAGCAGTCTTGTCATGGCAGGGTTTGGCTTTTCAACATTCCAAGTCTACCTGCTCAACATCCCAATGGGAGCCATTCTCGCTTTCTTTGCCATCGGATCGACATATCTATGTGGCCGTTTCAACGGATACAGAACTATCATAGGAGCTTCTTTGAGCTTGATAAGGTGAGTCTTTCCAGACTTTGCGTGCTACCAGTGCTAACAATCGTAGCTTGGTTGGGTCAATTCTCGTTCGATTCGGTCCAAACCAGGGTTCCCGACTATGCGGACTTTGGCTATTTGTTGCTTTTGCTGCAGGTTTCCCTATCTCTCTGTCAATGATCTCTTCCAATGTTGCTGGTTTTACCAAGAAGAGCGTAGCTTCAGCAATGATGTTTATGGCTTACACTTCTGGCAACATCATCGGGCCATTCTTATTCTTTGCGAGCGAAGCACCAGAATACGCAGTAAGTATTCTGAGATATTCGCAAATGTTTGAATGCTTATCAAGTTACAGAGCGGCTTTCTGGCCACTACTATATGTTTTGGCGTTGCGGCACTAACCATGCTGGCGTTGCGATTCTCTCTCATCTGGGAGAATCGTCGCCGTGATGAGCTTCAGCGGGCATCTGCGGGTCTTCAAGACGAGCAATATCAGCATGAGATTTCCGATGAGACTGATGGACGAAATCTGTCTTTCCGATATGTTTACTAGATCAAGTGTAGGTGATTTGGGTAGGCTGTTGTATATCTCAAAATATGGGGTTGGTTGGCATCAGAAGGTGACGCATGTTCTTAAGTAAACGAACATATCTACCCTGTAGCTTGTAATCTGATGGTCAGTGTCTCAATGCCTTTCAAGAGAATGGCTCATCGATGCCAGGTCTACCATTGGCGAGTCTCGACCATCGTTCTTTCTGTACTCTTGGTAGATGCCGGACACAGTTTCGTTTCGTCGTGGAGTATGTCTGAAGTAGTCCAAGCGCGCAGGGAGGTTGATCATTCAGTAAAGTCCTTGACAAACGACCAGCTGTTGACACAGGAAGCATCCCTAATATACAACAAAACAAGAACACAAATGCATTACATTAACTCGACAAATGAACGCTCGTATTAAACTGTTGGTATAGTACATAAAAACTGATCATTAATTACACTTGATCAAGTGCACAGAGTATGGCCACGGAGTGCATCAGTGACAGGCAAATGAATACTATCATAGGCCTCATCGCGAAGTCCCGCGCCAACCACAAGAGTATCATCTAGCCATCCATGACCGAGGTAACCTCCAGGAGTGTCCTGAGATTGTTTAAAGGGAGATTCGTCCTCGAGTATTTCGTCCGCGTTCTTAGTAGGTAGGAAAGCCATGGAGACGGAAAAGACAACATTTTCATCAATTTTGACAGAGCCTGTGAATAAGTCAGTTGGGTAGTTAAGACCGAGTCATTATGCTACTGACCAAAGTGAAGTGGTGCAGACACGGACAAGATCTGGAAAGGTGCATCTGTGCTCGTCGTAACAAACATTCTAGACATGGCCTTTAGTAACGACTCCGATGTATGACAACGCGGATACTCACCTGCGATAACTTTTCCGTTCTTTCTTGTAGTGAATAAGACCAAGGAGCACCGTGTTCTCCCGACTTGGCACACACGTCCCGCGAGCACAAAACGTTACACGGTAAAACGGCGTCGCCTGATGAAGCGCCTGTGCGTTCCACGTATGCGGCAACGAGTCGATCAAACATTCCGAATCGGCCATCATGAGAGTATCGTTGACGCGCATCGACAGATCAATCTCCTCGGCGAGCACGTACGAGTCTCTTGACCTCTCGCTCGTGTCAAGGGTAGGGTTGACTTGGAGAATAGATCGGTTGACGATTTGAGATGCAAAGTAAGGCCATGTCGAGTCTGCTAGCTTTGTCTGCCAGGAGCCAAAGAGGGATGAATACCAAGATTGATGTCGTGTCGCGGGTTTGGGACCGGGGAAGAAGGCCGCCCAGTTCTTCTCGTACAACTCCTTCTTGCTCGCTTTGCCGACTTCGGTGAAACTGTCAAACTTGACAGGGATATCGCCATAGCCAATCTCTTCCATGTGTTTTCTCAGACCAGGCCAGACAGCGCGTAGATCAACAACTCCAACGGCTTTGCAAATACCTGATACTCTCGAGCTCGTACCAATAACCGCGAGGGGCTCACCGGCATCGGACCAAATGAATCTGGGGTCGGCGGTACCACCGTTGACGAGGTTCTGGCAAGGGCGAGGAAACTGTCTCCATACGGGGAGTTCGAGAATGTATGGCTCCGGTCCGGCCCTTTCCCATGTGCCTTTTGTAGCGTTGAAATTGGCGAAAAAGCTATTTCGCGAGTCTGTTAGCGAGTAGTATTGGTTAGTAGTGATGATGGAAACTCACCCAACGATGGTCAAGTTGACATATGGTATCTCTTCAGTAGGGTCAAGATACTTGCCGTTTCGTCCTCTTGCAATAACCAGCACATCGTACTCGCTTCCCGCCGGCATTCTTCCCATGGCGTTGTTATTCATGCCGTTTTTGTACATGATCTCTGTGAAGGGATCCCTCGAATAGGGGTCAACCCATTCATAATCATCCGGGTATCCGCCCGAGACTGCATGGTGTTCGCCAATAACGTAAGCTGTTTCATTATCGATGTTGCTGTGCTCTCGGTCTGTGAGAGGGGTCGCTAGGTAGTCGAGATGAATCGGGTCGAGATGTTGGCTAGACCCCCATGATAACCTTGCCCCAAATGTAGCTTGATAAATAACGATGGCGAATAATAGTAGAAAGACACATTTGACCAGTAACACGGTTCGTCGTTTATGTCGGATAAGCTGTAAAGACGCCGAGAAGGACGAGGGGGATTCGGGATATCTGCGATCATCGACAGCATGAGGGTCTTGGTCCTCCGACACAAGGACATAAGCTCCTCGCTATAAAAGACTGAGGCTTTAGCAAATCTCTACAATCTTCACAGGCAACGTGAACCCTTACATGGTCAGCCATGTTTGAAAATGACAGTGATAGCGTTTTGAAAGACGCGTTGTGGTTGAAAAGCACCCAGCTCGCGGCAAGGGCAAACGCGGGTGGCCTGTTTTTACGCAAACACCGATCAAAAGAGTGAATAATAGTGAGAGATCATCATTTAGAACCACGCGTGAGAGAGATACGATGAGTGTGCACGCCAGGCAGACTTGAAGGCCCTGTTCTTCTCCCGCATGAGGGTAATCACAGATGGGCCCACAAATATATCAGTCGACCGATGGTATTCCTAAGAGGGCTGACGTTCTAGACCATGACGGATCACCGGCTGAACTACTACTAGCTGCTTGCCCTAGCCTGTTTCTGCGGTATTTCTTGATATAACCAACAAACCAGCATTGCATATTCTTGTTCTTTGCTATATCAGTTAGCAAGGATAAATTAGTAGCAATGCTTAAATAAAGAGCGAGTGTAATATTAGCAGATAAAATGCATATGTATGGATAAGGAAATTATTGCGAGCTTGGATGTATTTTGTATTTAATTAGCAGAGTCTTGTTAGATTATAAACGTAGTACTTTAAATGACTTTCCACTTAATGTGATTGTATTCTCTCTCTTGCTTACTGGGCTCTCCCCGCGTTAATCTGGGCTTATATGCTTACTTGACCGCCTTCTATATCGGTCTGAGTTAG